>JABUQX010040229.1:17500-57846 GCA_015478945.1 Trachelipus rathkii
CACAACTGAAGCTCTTTCATACTTTTTTACAAGTAAAATCAGCATAAGATGAAGCTATTTCATCGAAAGTGACGCTTTGTTTTCGTGGGACTCTGTGAAGAAGTGACCCACCGTCTAAACACATAATGGTCTTGTCAATCTCTGGATCTGTGGATGTACTCTCAAGTGGTTCTTCTTCAGGAAGTGACTTGAAGTGACTTTAGAATGTGTTCGTAAATTGCATTGGACAGTTTAGATTTTTGTGCCTTTCGCAACAAGTTTGATGTCTCGAACAGTAAGGGTTGGATTTAACAAAGCTCGTGATTAAGTACTTCTACAAGATTTGTCACTCCATTATTTGTTGCAACAATTAGTCGCTGGAACAAAAGTGCTTTGGTCAAACGCGAATTCATTGTTGCTATTTATTTTTACTTTTGCAGATGATGCCAATGTATATACACTTTCCTTTCTCTTGAAGGAAAAAGAAAATACATCTTTTCCCTGGACAATTTTCACAATATTTTCTCCAATACTCAGCAACTTTTGAACATTGAAAAACATCTGAAACAAAGGTGATCTCTGTAACAATGTTCCGAAGGACTGGATCAGAAGTAAAATGAGATTCTTTCTAGAAATTCGTGAACTTTCGTACCATCTATTCTGTCTACCAATTTTCTTAATCAATACATTTCCTTGAGCTGCTCACTAGTGGAATATGCAATTCTTGTTATGCCAGCATTGCCAAACTGAATTCACAAGTGATAGGCATGAATAAAACCCATAAAGCTCGCATACATTCAGACAGTCCACTGCCTCTTATTAGTATGTCGGATTAAAACATGTTCAATGACGGAATTACACTGCAAGCCTGACCAAGCTATATCAGACCTGTGCCCAATTTGAAATCCCTTTTGGAATGACGCAAATATGTGTGGTTTTCTTGATGGCAGTTTTCTCATGGTTTGCAAGTAATAGTAAGCAAATTTCAAGTATTAGTGTGACCTGCTGCTGCAAACATAGGCAAACATTCGCGAATGGTCTCTCTCAAGGTGGGACGACCAAGAGCATCATGGATCTGCTTGAACAAGTTAACGTAATACACATACCATGGACTGGCACTCTGGCCATAGTTCACTGGTCAAAGAGATCTCCTTCAAAGTCTCTCTTTTTTTCTATTATAATTACGTTCAAAGTGTGGAGAGATTCTGACTCTCCTACATCGGATGCAGTCTTCTTTTGCATCTGTAGGTCATCATATAGATGGAGAACATCTCCAGCTAAAGTTTTGTTCTTCTCTTCACTAAATATGTCACTCAACAACGTTGAGCTAAGGGCAGAATCAACTAGCATTTGTCCACGAAAAGCTCTAGACACAGTTTTGCCACTCAATATGTATTTTATAAACTATCTGCAGCACATATCCGAGACCAGAACCATCAATCAAATGTCCAATTCCTCCTAAGATGTTCATCAAAGTGTTGAAAGACCCCAGCATAATGACCATGCCTACTTTGTATCTACAGTCATTTGCAATAATAGAAGATTTCCAGAAAAGAGGTTGATCGAACGTCAGAACTGGGGATATCTCTTGTGCTGTTGATAAATGACATATATACTTCATACATGATAAAATACAAGTCATATTAATAGGTTGGAGGTTGAGTATTGGAAGTAAGACAACTGATGATTTCCCAAAGTTAGGAGAACGATGAATTCTCTTCATAGTACCTGACCATGCAGGTGTACTTAATTTTATGTGCCATTTTATGTTTTCCAGAGAGAGTCAATATTAGAATAAGTAACCTGTACAGAGTGATATCTGGAATTTCAAATCACCTATTGTTTTTATCATTGAAATATTCATAAATATTAACACATACCATTTTTTTTACAACATCATCTGTGACATTACCTCTGGGAATTATTCTTTTGGCTTTCTACCCTGGTGTTACTGCCGGCATCATTCCCATGCCATGAAATGTGTTATTGCCTTTACGTGTCGCAACGCTGTGATCAATATTGTCCGAAGAAAAAATAATTGTCCCATCTTCACTCTTTTCTATGAGATCTCCACCAGCAACTACTAATGCGTTGTGTAAAACTTTCTGATTTCTTGGTAGGAACTACTAAAATCAAGATGACACAGAACATCTAATAGGATCTGGGATCAGGTATGGTATTACACCAAAACTGAAAGCACTATTTGCATTGGTTTTATGATAGTTCTTGGCGTACACTCCTGCATTACGCATTGACCAATGGAAGCTATCTTCAATTCGTCGTACCTAGAAAATATTTTCTACCACAGTATTTTAAACGGGAGGGAAGGTACTCCAGACTCTCCTGTATATCCAAATCAGCTGCTACGGGATAATTTTTTTCCAAAACCGATTACTTTCTTCATTATTTCAATTTTAATTAACTTTTCTACTGTTCAATTAGTCGTAGCTTTTCCGTTTCATCAACTAGACTCTGGTGGTATTCATAATGGTCTCTTAATATGGACCTTACAGATTCTCTTAGGACGACAACATCCTTTTGGCCTTGTTTCTCACATAAATATTGATTCTCTAAAAAATGTTTAAGAAGTTTTGATTTCAGGTAACGTGGACTGTATGCTTTTCCTTCAGTATGTTCCAAACGTTGGTTCATTACTGAAATTATATCACTGTATGTTGCTTGTCTTCATTTTACTCTAGGTAAGAGTCAAACACTTCTGCTTGTGTTTCATTTTCAGGTCGACCAAGTTTTATCTTCATTTGTTTTTGATCACTAATATACCTGTATTTGTTGGAAATACCTTTCCTGTTTCAGAGATTTACACTTCAAGATTGATGGTGCACACAGTTAACTGCATGGAGGTCACCTTCAAAGATCAATTTGCACTTACTGTCAACCTGATTTTTTCTTACATATCAAATACTGTTTGGGAAATTGTCAGTCTTAACCAGTTGACAGATTCTGACCGTCGATGCATTATTCCACTGAATATCTATTAACGTTACGAAAAACATCAGTTTCACTGTTAAAGCCCCAAGAGTGAACGGACTTTTCTTGAAACAAATGCTCACTTCGGTTGTCTTCTACTGAAAATTTGTCTTTCTCGTTTACGAACCATTCCGACATCAAAGTAGCACAAAATCCGGAAGAACGCGGATATTTGAATAACTGTTGCTAGCTTGCGATTCACCGGACTGTTTTCGTTTCGATTCAACTATTCTTCTAACATAAATGCAAATATATCATACAAAATTATTTTATCAATTATTTAATAAAGAAAATTTAGTGGCAATCTTCTGTTCCACCGCTATAAAGCTGAACAGAAAAAAAACTGATTTTAATTTCAATAGCGAAAGAGATGCCTAAAAAGTCTATAATTTGGAGTAAGGACGTTGTATAGTTAGATCTATCCCGTAGCTGAAAAACCCCATTAGAACACATGTTTCGTTAAAAGATAATGATTGTCATGTTAATTTTATTTTTACGCTGCGCGATAATAACAACACTATTATTATTATTATATATTATTATTATATTATTGCTTATTATTATTAGTATATTATTTTCATTATTATTATTGATATATATATGAATAACGTCGAAGATTCGATCCCGTAGGAATCGAATCTGAGCGAAAAACGATCCTGGTAAGGAATCGTTTTTACGCACACTCGACTTCGCTCCGGAACTGCCGACTCGACTCGACTCGCTTCCGACTCCGGTTCCTACAACGCAACATGCTCTCCTGACTCGCATCCCCAGCGAAACCGAATCTGTCAGTCTCTGAAGTTTTATTACATTTTTATTTAGTATTATTATTAGAAATGATTTTTAGGCACTGGCTCCGGCTCAGGCTAAACAGTTGGTCAAAAATGTATCTAAATGGTTAGGGTTTTCGTATCGGGTTAAATAATTTGGAGGGTGTAGATGGTGCACGTAACCTCGCGTAGACGAGTTACGTCCCACTCGGGCTCCCCTACGAGGACCACCCAAGTATAAAAATCAAGTTGTCGTAATTGACTGAAATATTGGTGAGAGATTCAGAGTTGAATTTCCTAGAAATAGTGTTAGTATGCGGGACTAAGTGGCTCCGGCACCGTGCTGAGCCACTGCCGGTGCGAGTTCATCAAACGTCGTATAACAACAATCATAGGTGTCTTATAAAGGTTTAACGAGCCCGTAGAGGTCGAATTCGGTTATACAAGTCCGTATAGGAGGTTGCTAGACCCGCGCATATAGGTGGTCCAACGGAAAAAAGAGCACAGATTTAAATACAGAGGTCGAAGAGAATGATAGAAGGATGAAAGATACTAATAAAGAAAGAAGGAGAAGGAGTTCCTGACCAGAGATAGAGTTACAGCTGCACAGGATGGTCGGCGGTGCCGATTTATTAAATACTTTGTGTAATGATAACATATTGTGTCTTTATAACTGTTATGTGGTCGTAGATTCGAAATAATGGTTTCAGAACATCAAGAAAAAAAATAAAAAATAATAATAAATAAATTTCTTAATTCTTTTATTTTAAAACTTACAAATTACGTGTTACATAGCCGCTATAAGCCGAAATCAGTAAATCAACCACCAGCCCCCCTAAAATCGTATCCATGATCTATTGATATTGATCTATTGATCAAGTCAAATTTTACTAAAATATCATGTTTTACATACCCTCAATCAGTAAATCAGCAATAAAACACCAGCCAAACCACCCTCCTACCCAACCGTGATCTAATTGATCTATTGACTATTGATCCAATTTAAAATCAAATTTTTACTAAAATTATATGTTACATACCCTATAAATCATTAATCTTAAATACACCCACCACCACACTCCTTCCAATTCGTGATCTATTTGATCCATTTGATCAAGCTCAAAATTTTTAACTAAATTATCAGTTTACGATCCCAAATGAGTAATAGTAAATCAAGACCGGCCATACACACGCCCACACATCCAGGATCATTGATCTATTTGATCTTCTGATTCAATCACAGTTTGAGTATCATTGTTGATAAATAAAATAAAATCAAGTTCGTATACAAAGATCAAACGAATATCTAGAACAAAGTTTACATAATAAGCTTACTTTAGCCATCATCTGAGACTATGAATAAATACATTATGACAACCTTGACACGCCTAAGACATGAATAAACTGAACGTAACAAATTCAACACTTAACAACCATTAAAGTAACCAACACAGCATAAAAAAACGTAACCTATCACACTGTTGTCAATCATATTCAACATAACAAGTAAATTTTACATAACATGGTAATATTAACTAAAAGATCACATACATTGGCAATTAATCATAAGCAGAGACGAAGTATGCTAACGATAAAGTTCCACATAATAAAACTAAATGGCGTAACATGACTAGAAAATAATTACAAAGACAAACTAACACAACTTAAACACGAATAAACTTTACATTAACAAAGTTCCACACTAACCACAGTAAAGTAACTCACATAACATACCAAAAACGAGTAACTGTATGAGCGAGAGGAGAGCGAGTCTAAACAAAATGTTAATTTACATAACTGGTAAAATTTAACAAATATTTACCATACCTTGTGTAATTCTCATACAGACCAGCGAAAGTAGGCTCATTTTAACAAAGTTTTCACATTACTAAAGCCAACATAACATAAAGAACTAAGAATATATATACAACGACAAACCTGACACATCTCAGCAAGAATAAACTGCTACATTAACAATGTCCAAACTTATCATCAGTTAAAAGGTACTAACAAGGCTCAAAAACATAAGTCATTTCCTTTTAATCAAACATAATATCCAACTACAATGTAAATTTAAACATAACATAGGTAATATTTACAAAATCTTAGCATAGACCGTACGTAAATCATAATACCTAATGGGTAAAGGCAAACAACGTAAAGTTTTACCTCTGTAAAGCTAAACATGACAAACTACTAACACACAAAACAACGAATAAACAGTATCACTACCACACACGTCAATAAAGCGAAACATACGAGGGACTTAAACAATTTTTCATTTTATAACCAAGTTAATTAAAAAATATAATAAAACATAAAAACATATAAATACATAAAACATAAGTTATTATTAAATATATTCATTCATCTAATCAGAGAACAGGATTCAGTTGGGTAAATTCTATATATCTCTCTAAAGTTCACACCCTTTAAAGGATTAGTAAAAGCATTCAGCAACCTAAACCTATTTCGGCCATATTTCGATTCACAGCACTCTTCACATACAAGAAGAATAAATTTCATCCAACTGATCAGTATAATGCGTCCTGATCTGTATTATAAGGAAACATATTTTCGGGGTAAATATCATAGAGTACAATGGCTATAAGTATTTAAGTCCAAGTATGTGCACATCGTTCGGCATGCGAATGTTAATGTCGTTTTTTATTTTAAGCAATGCCCGGTTAATATTCGAGATGTTCAACTGTGAACAGAAATTATTCGTAAGTAAACAATCAAGTTTCAGTATTGCGTACATCAAGGGTTTTAATATCGTCACACACGAGAAACAACGTCTATTCTACTAGAACTCTCACGTAATCTTTTTACAGTAAGTACAGTCAATATATCAGATGAAACACAATTTAATCCTCTATCATCCTGCTACAATAGATATCTGATGACTCTTCAAACACAAATGAATAAAGGTCTATTATTTGAACCTGATGGAAATGACAGCATGACGGTACCATCTGTTGACGATAAATATAATGCAACCTCGTGGGATAAACGAAGCTTTCCTCGTAAGAATACAACAACGTTTAGAGATGGCGACGAGATGGCCATCGACCAGCACAGAAAATGCTCCATGACGCAATCGTAATGTACAACACCTTAAAGTAATGAGATTCTTTCTTAAACCAATCAGAACAAGTAAACAAGAATACACGCACAAACGAACCATATCAGTTCAAAGGTGCATATAATAGAATCAACACCGAAACAACAACAAACAACAAACAACAACACAACAACAACAAAACAACAACAACAACAACAACAAACAACAAAACAAACAATAACCACTAAACATAATACAAAAATAGTTCTTTATATAACAACAACGAATTATGTTGCTAACGAACATTGTTCACATTATAAAGCTAACATAGCATGACCAGAACTACGAAATATTGTACAATTGCAAAACCTGACACACCTACGCCACGAAATAAACTAACAAACATTAGACAAAGTCCACACTTAAACGCCATAAAGTAACTAGCATGTTCGTACAAAACTTAAACCTATTCATACTTTTCCACAAGCATATCTTCTAACAAATAACGTAATTTTACATTGACATAATATTTACAAAAATTTAACATAACTTGTTAATTTCATACAGACCCATGAATAACTGTAAACATACAAAGTTTAACCAACATAAATAAAATAATCTTTGAATAAAATAATCATATAATTGTAACATTTTCTACAGTTCATAAAACAATAATTCATGTAAATCAGAAAATACCAAACCACCAACCCATCCCCACCCTCCCTCCATACCTTTTGATCTATTGAACTATTGATCATTTTAATTCAGTATCATTTTGGATAAACATAACACAAAAATAATTCTTTATATACTAACCATCGAATATATCTAACGAAAACGTTTTTACATTATAAATTGGCTAACATAGCCTAAACTAAGAATATATAATTACAACGACAAACCTAACAAACCATCATGTACGTATAAACACTAACATTAACAACTCCGCGCTTAATGCAACAGAACACATAACATCATACAAACGTAACCTATTACACTTTCAAGCAATCTCTACAATACATGTTAATTTTACATTAACACGTAAATTTAACAAAAATTTAGCATAACCATGTCACATCATACTGGACACCAAAATAAGCTTAACTAACAAATTTTTTACACAAACTCGTAATATTAACAAAAATTCATCATAACCTCGTCAAATATCATAATCCCAAACGAAAATGCCAACATAAAGTTTTAAACAAAAAACATATAATATATAAAAATTTTCCCTGACATAACAAAAAATAAGTTCTTGAATAAAATATCATAGTAAAGCGAAAAAGTTTACTGATTTTAAAGCATAATTCATTACTTCAGTAATCAAACCACATCCCTGCAGGCCCTATCCATCCATCCCGCCTATGATCTATCGACTATTGAGTCAGGTCATATTTTCGAGTATCATTCTGGATTAGCAACAGGTAAAGACGTATCTAACAAAACCCTTAACAAATTGACCAATCTATCAAAGATACCAGCATCTTGAACTAGGAGTTGACACTACTTTCATCAATCACTCGTCTCGAGTATAGAACATCATTTGACTATGAATAAACGTAGACATTAAGCAAAATTCTCGGGCAAACCTACCATTACTCAACAAAAAATTACATAGGCTCACGTTCAAACCATCATGGTCAGGTAACACAGAATATCTTACAAAACATCCTTTCTCTACAAATAGTGTAATTTCACCCTGTCAAGCATATTAACATAATGTACTAACTTAACGAATAACAGTTTTCATGAACACACAGAATCAAGGGCAACACACCACCTCACCGAGAAGAAACCCAAGGGATGAGCCCATGAAAGGTGTGACATCCTGAAGGGGGGATCCCCTGAAGGGTGTAAGCGGTGTTTTGGCCTCAGCGGAAGGCTGACTTTACCCTCTTGGAGGGTTAGTCGCATTACCCCTCCGAAGGAGGGTAAGCCTCAGGCCTTCGGCTGAGCCCATCAAACCCGCTCCACCCTTCGGGTATCCCCCCTATCAGATCACACTCCTTATCATGGCTCATCCCTTGGGTTCTCTCGGAGGTTTGTGTTGCTTTATATAACTCTTGTTAATGAAACTGTTTATTCGTAAGTTAAGTACATTATGTTAAATATCTATGACAGGTGAATTAACACTGATTTGTAGAGAAATGAGTGTTGTAAGATATTACTGTGTTACCTGACTGATGATGTTTTAAACCCCCCCGCCGGCGCCTCAGAAGTTTTGTTAATATGCAGGTTGCCCGAGAATTTGCTAATGTTGCGTTATTCATATTCAAATGAATGTTTATACTCGAACGAGTGACACTTGAGAAGAAAGGTCATTGGTATTACATATGTTGTTGATAATTGGCACTTGGTTAAGGGATTGTTAGATAATACGTCTTTACTTGTTGCTGATCCAATGCTCGAAATATGATCTGAATCAATAGGTCGATAGATCATAGGCGGAGGATGGAGGGACGCAGGATGTGATTGATTTACTGATTACTGATTACACTTTAAAATCGTAAACTATTACGCCTTACTGGGATGTTTTATTCAAAGCTATTTTTATGCTATGTCAGGAAAAAATTGTTATTTTATGTTATTTTTGTTAAAACTGTGTTATTGCAATTATACGTTGGGGATTAAGATATTAGACGAGGTTATGAGACTTTTGTTAATAATTACAAGTGAGGTAAAATCTATACCTAGCAATTTATTGTTGCAGTAAGATGCCTTGGACATTGTACTGCTAATTTTGTTAAATAATCATGTTAATGTAAATTAACATGGGTGATATTAGAGATATGCTTGAAAAGTGTGAATAGGTACGTTTTGTACGTTTATGTATTACTGTTGTTAAGCGCGGGAGCTTGTTAATGTTAGTAGTTTATTCGTACATGGTGTGTAGGTTGTCCGTTGTACATTAATTCTTAGTTTAGTCTTTGTTACTATATAATGTAAAAAACGTTGTTACGTAGCATATAATCGTGGCTTCAGAAATAAGGGACTTATTTGTGTTATTTTTTTCATATTTACACAAAATATGACATGAATCATAGATCAATATAAAGGTCATGAAGGAGTGGTGGGGAGGGTTGGTGTTTGATTTACGACTTTACTGATTACTGCTTTAAAATCATAACCTATACAATTTAAAAATATTTTATCAAAGAAATATTTTTATGTTATTTGGTTAAAACTTTGTTATCTTTAAAGTTCATTCATTGGTGTAGGTAAGGTTATGATGTAATTTTGTTAAATATTACTGTCAATTAAAATTAACGTTAATTTTTAGAGAGATGCTTGGAAACGAGTAATGATAGGTACGTTTGTACGCAATGCATTACTTTGGTGGGTTAGTGGGAACTTGTTAATTTAAGTCTAATCGTGCGTAAGTGTGTCAGTTGCCATGTACAATATATTCTTAGTTTCTGGTCATCGCTATAGCTTTATTAATGTCAAAACAATGTTACGTTAGCACATATATTCGTTGGTTTAGTATATAAGATATATCTTTTTGTACTAACGTTTAGTTGTGTTGTTGTTGTTGTGTTGTCCTAAGAGAAATATACCTTTGAACTGATATGGATTCGTGTGCGTCGTCATTCTGTTACATTTTTCTGATTGGTTAAAGAAAGAATCTCATTATATAAGTTTTGTTTACACATACGATTTCCGTCAGAAGGACATTTTTCGCTGTGCTGGTACGATGACAATCTCCCGCAATCTCTACCCGTTGTTGATATCTTCACAAGGAGCTTTATTCCCAAGATGCATTATATTAATCGTTAACCAATTGATACGGATACATTGGCCGTATCCATCGCAAGTTGAAATAATAGATCACGTTTATCATTTGTTTGAAGAGTCATCAACTTATCAATATGTGCAGCAGATGGATAGAGATAAATATGTGTCATCTGATATATCGCTAGCAGGAAATATCTAACGGAAGATTTAAGTGAAGTCAAATAATGACGTTGTGTTTCGTGTGACGATACTTAACCCTTGATGTACGCAACTACTGAAACCCTTCGATTGTGTTATCTTCAGACATAGGTTTCACAGTTCGAACATCTTGAAAATACTACAGCATGCTTAATACGAAAAACGACATAAATCGCATCTTAACGATTTGAACAACTTTTAGGACTTTATACTAAGCACGATGTGTTATAATCTATGATAATTTCTACCGCAACATAATGGTTTTCCCTTATAATAAGTATACGGACTGCTATTAATAACTATCACTTGGATAATTATTCTCTCTTGTAATAGAGAATGAGTCTGTTGATGAAATTGCCGAAAAATGAGTTTAGTGTGCTGAATACATTAATACTTACATCCTTTCAAAGGTGTGACATCTTTAAGAGATAATAGAACTTACCGCACCTGAAATCCTATTCTCTGATAGATGTACATTAATAATTTAAAATAGGTCTTATATTTCTTATTTCTTTTAATTTTTAGTGATTATAACGCTCTTTTTCATGAAATTTTTTTTTCATTTTACTTAATGTTAAAAAATGAAAATTGTTTACTTCCCTCGTATGTCGCGCTTATGACAATTGTTAATGACAGCTGTTATTCGTCGGTTGTGTGTGTAATTAATGTATGTTATAGTTTAGCTTTACAGAGGGTAAAACTTTAGGTTGTTTGTCTTTACCCATTAAATACAAGCCTAACAGGAAGGCTAAATTTTTGTAAATATTAATTTAGTAAATTTCCTTTATGGGTGATAAAGTGTTGATAAAGTGTGAATGGATTTTGTTTGTGAGTCCTGTTAGTTACTTTTACTGAGAATTTGACCATTGTTAGTACAGTTTATTCTTGGCTTAAGATGTGCAGTCGCGTTGTATAATATATTCAGTTCTAGCAATGTATTTGGCTCTATATGTGAAAACTTTGTACATTAAGCATATTTCGCTGGTCTAATGAAATGCACTAGGTTAGAATAAATTTTCTATCTAAATATTTACCAATGTTAATGTATAAATTTAACAGTTGTGTTAGAGACATCTTGAATCATGTTGTGAAATAAGTTAGTTCTTGGATTTAGTTAGTTACTTTAAATGGTTTAAGATGGAACTGTTAGTAACAGTTTATTCGGTGTATTTGTTAGTTTGGCTTGTATATTATTTCTAGGTTCATGTTACGCCCATGTTAGCTATGATGGAACTTGTTATCTTAGCATACCTCCACATGAGATAATTTAGCCAATGTTTGATACATTTATTAAATATTACCATTAATGCTAAATTACATTTTAGTTAGAAGATATATGACAAAGTGTGAGTTAAGCTTACGTTTGTATGCTATTGTTGTTACTTTAATGTTGTAAAGGGTGGAACTGTTAACGTTAACGTTTATCACGCTTTAAGGCGTTCCCATCTGTCATTGTGTATTATATCAAGTCAGATGATGCTAAGTAAGCTTAGTAATGTAAAAACTTGTAGATAGATATATGTTGATCTGGTATATCCACTGATCAAGCTTCGCAGCCATGATCAACACAAATTGACTTGAACATAGATAAGCAAAAAATAACTTAGACTATTTTGTACTGAACTTTTTGATTGTACTGATTTACTTTCAGTAGGGTATAAAAACACTGATAATTAAGATCTAAAAATTGACTTGAATCAATAGACAATAGATCAATAGGATGGACAGGAGGGTGGTTGGAATGGTGGTTTGATTTACTGATTAACTTTTATTTTTAATAAACATGATAAATTTTTATGTAAAAAATTGACTTGAATCAATAGATCAATATACATCATAGAATAGGAGATATAAGGTTGTGGTTAATTTAACTGATACTAGCGAAGGCAGCGTATTCATTACAATTTTGCTTAAAAAGTGACTTGAATCAATAGAATCAATAGATCAATAGATCACGATGGACAGGAGGGTGTTGATTACTGATTTACTGCTTAGGTATGTAAGAAACGTAAATTTGTAGTTTCAAACAAAAAAGAATAAGTAAATTTATTATTTATTATTTATTAATTATTATCTTATTTATTTTTCTGAAGTTCTGAACCATATTTCGAAATCTAACAGACCCAAGAAAACATAGAAAAACCAATATGTATCCAACACACATTTTAATAACCGGGCATCGCACCGGAGCAGCACCGGTGCAGCTTCACCCTACCTCGGAGTCAGATGCCTTCTCCATTCTTTCATTTTTATTATTTATATACCTTCGGTCCAATAAATTTGGTGTTTTGCACCTCTGTGCTCTTTTTTCAGTCGTAACCTCCATGGGGTCCTAGACACCCTATAATCGGACTTATACCCTCATCTCGAGCCACGGTTTCGTTAACACCTTATATAGGACACTATTGTTTGTTATACACGGTGTTATTAAACTCGGCACCGCAGTGGGCTCCACACGGCCGGAGCAACCCTTCAGAATCCATACGAACATTAGAAATTCATCGCGAATCCCTCACCATTCAGCCAATAGACACTTTGATTTTTTATTTGGGTGGGGTCCCCTCGGACCAGTCGGACTATTTTAACCCGATACGAATAACCCTAACATTGTAGATAATTATGGAGCCAAAGGTTGAGCCGAGCCGGGTCCTAAAACATTTCTAATAAATAATAAAATAATATCAATAATAAATATTAAAATAAGAAAAAACTTCAGAGACGGAACAGACGTCGCCTCTGGCTGAGTCAGAGAGGTCATGCCGTGCGTTTCGGATCCGGAGTCGACCGGAGTCGGATCGGAGTCGGAAGTCGAGTCGGAGCCGAGTCGGAGTGCGTAAAAAAACGATTCCTTACAGAGAATCGTTTTCGACTCCCAATTCGATTCCCTACGGGACATCGACATCTTCGACGTAATATAATAATAATAATGATAATAATAATAATAATAATAATAATAATAAATAAAATAATAATAATAATCAAATAATAAAAATAATAATCATAGTAATAATGCCGCGCGCATAAAAAATAAAAATAACATGAAAACATTCTTACTAAAAACATGTGTTCTTACAGTTCTTTTCAGCAACAGCGGCGGTGTCCTTTGTGCAACCGACGAACCTGTACCACTACTCAAAATAAAAGGCATTAAACACTGAAAATCACAATATGCACTACACTGTCCACGTTAGCACTAAAACCTAAGTTGTTTGTGTTCTTTTATATAGAGCCAACGAACTACTTAGATCTTTAAATGGGAAGCGTAGAACAGCCAGGCCTCGATGCCATCAACACACTACTATCTCTAGGTAAACTATAAATAAGAAACAGAAAATGTCATTAAAATTATTAAACTATTAAAATAAGAATAATATACCAATTTTGAGCTCAGCAATTAAAATTAATTTTAAAATTTGCACAATCCATATCAGTCACATCAAAAATTTTGCAATTGCAGCCATTTGGAAATAAAAGACAAATCAACTTCCGGAGTAAATTTTGTCAAACAGTGCCCTGTAGAAAAATAATTTATTTAGAGTATAATCACATTGTAATCGTACTGTTAGGAGGGCTTTGAAGCTGTGGAGCCTCAATGTTTTGGGTATGGCAGGAGCCGGAAAATAAAATTAAGAGGTGGAGCCAGGGGCAAAAAAAATAACAAGCAATCCATGGTGGTTTATTTACCCACATCAAACACCAAATAAACACTACTACAAACCCATTTAATAAATAAAAATTCCCGACGCACCTAATCACAATTAACATTCCAAAATAATTGTGCTTATGAATAAAAATTATAATGCGTAAACTTATTTACCATGTAATACACTGAGTAGGTTACTTCGCCATAAATATAGTTGTTAACGCATGCAACCTTTTAATTCTTCTCCTCACTATTTCCACATTTAAATAAACTTACAGCTTTAATAGCCTAAGTTATTCATATATAATCACAGCAACATTTCTGGTTAAAAACGAAGTTATTATTTACACCTTGTATTCTAATGCGCTCCTTATATTCTTCATGTGTCATCCTCTTCATCAAAAAGAAATTTATTAACAATTACCCTCTTCTAACCCCATTTTTAACCCCCAGATCCCTGGTTCATGAATCTCTTGCCACAAAACTTAACCATTACTTCTGCTTTTAAAAGACTATTTACTTACCCGTTTACAGATGACCATCTCATCTCGGAGGTAAAGAGCTCAATTAATCTTTAAAAAGTCCCAGAAACTTTTTCGTCCTCTTGAAGAATTTACAAACCTCTAACATATTTCATTGATCAAAAGAAAGTTTGGAAAACAGATGTTAAAAGATACTTTCTGCCTTTTTCTTTTCACTGTTTCTTTATTGCTTGCCATGACTTTACTTATTCTTCCGCTATCTTTAATCCAATCTTAATATAAATAATTTTCTCATACATCCTACACAAGCGTGCACACACACACACCACATCACACACACACACACACACACACACACAAACACACAACACACCACACACACAACACATAATAAGATATAATATATATATATATATATAAATATAATAATATATCTATATATATATATATATAATATTTATAAATATTCTATTATAATATTATTATATAAATATAAGGAATGTAGTTTAATTTCTTCGAACTTTTAAATTTCTTTTGCAAATTAATAAATATTCAGGATTATAAATAGACAAGCAGTAAAAGCAAATAAATTTCAACTGACTCGTTCAGGAAAATACTCTTTACTAATTGCAAAGTATTTAGGAGCTAAAGAGGAAGAATCAAGAATAACAATAAAAAAAGAATGAGAATATATTGAAATTTGATTATAAGAAAGAAAAGTCGAAATCTTTTTTTTTATTTTATTTTATTTTATTTATTATTATTTTTTTTTTTTTTTTTAATTTCAGTCTTTGACTTGTTCACGCTTCAGGCTGATGGGTCATTGAAGTAAGTCGAAATACCTTTCACCGCAAAAAGGATTATTTACAAAGTATTATCATATTCGTTATAAAAAAAGGAAAAATCAAAATATTTTGAAGTTAAACAAAAATGGATTCAGATAAAGTTTTTATTATCTTAAAGAATTTTTATTTGGTGAAGATTCATGAATATATGTATAGTACTGAACCGTACATTCATATAACGGTGGTATAGCACGTTAATGTAATACAAATCTAAAACCAAACGAACATGACATTAATAAATAATAATATATATTATATATATATATATTATTAATATATATATATATATATATATAAAATATATATATTAATATATAATATATATATATATATATAATTTCCTTATATATATAATTATAATATATAGTATATATTATATATATATTAATATATATATATATATATATAAAATATATATTATAATATATATATATTAACTATATATTAATATATATTAATATATAGATATAATTATAATAATATATTTATAGATATATAATAATAATAATAAATTATAATATAATATTTTATATATATAATTTAATAGATAATATAATAATATAAATATATATATATAATAAGATAATATATATATATACATATATTAACATGCTATATTATATATAAACTATATAATATATAATAATATTATATATACTTTATGGAAGCCTAGATACTATATATATATATATATATGTAATATATATATATATATAATATTTTATATATATATAATAATCTATAAATATATATAATAGACAATCTAATAATAAACCGCTACAAGAATTCCGATAAGATGTTCTATAATTAATTTGTCTATACTTTCTGCTGCATATTTAAATGATATATATATATATATATATATAGTATATCTATTATATATAATATATAGTATATATAATAATATATATTATAAATTACTATATATATTATATATATATATTAGTATAATAATATAATATAATATATATAATATATATATATATAAATAAATATATATATACGTATATATAGACATATTCTCGTGGAGAAAGACAGGACAACCACTCCCGAGTTGGAAGCAATTAGAGTTTATAAATGAAATCAAGAGGCCGATCCGATACACTGAGGTGAAAGTCTTCAACTCAAAAAAGTATAAATAATAATACGATGAAAAATAATGTTCAGACTTTACTCCAATTCTTTTTTTAACACTGACGTATATGCGATTAAAACTCAGAGAAAGACTTGTCGTAGGGAGTCCTACTCAAATGAGAAGGTTTGCTAATTGAGAGCTCAGAAGAGCAGTCTCACTTGTCACAGCGTAAGACTAAGGGAAGTGGGACTAAACAATTTGACCCATATAAAGAGATTGAATAGTAAGCGAAATGAAGAGAGAAAAAGAGCTTTCATTTACCATTTCTATAAGAAGAACAATATAATAAGAATCACCTAGATTTGATGTAATCCCCACAAGGCCGAATGCACAACCCTACACAAGCGATCGACTGCGGATGTGAGGAAAAGTTCGAGCGCTTCAAACACCGCAACCTCTTTACGCTATTTAGTAAAGAGAGTAATGTATGTGACCTTAAAAATAAGTCAGTGAAAATGAAATCAAAAATATTGGGGAAAAAAGGTTTGAGTTGTTGTGCTTTCGAAGAAACATCCTAAAGTTGTGTGAAATATTGTGTCGAATAGATAAATGAATCTGTTTTTGTGGCGCTGAAAATTACCATGTTTCTTTCTTACTAGAAAGAAACGAGATAACAAAATTAGCTGCTCAACGCACACGACATGCGTTAACCTTTAGAGGTCGATCTAAAAATGAAGAGAATGAAAGGTGGAAGTATCGGCATAGGACGAAACGAACAAGTAAAGAGAGAAGTCATCAATCGAAAGTAGTAAAGGGAGTTGAGGATAGACGAACCTGGGAAACCACTATTTACAGTTATAAGGAGAACAATGGCCGTCTGCAACAGCTTCTATAGAACATCAAGAAAGGAAGTTAAAGAAAGCCACAGATAGAAGGATAGATACCGTGTGAATTAAATTTAGAAATCGAAGCTTTGTTCCAGATTATATCCAATGCTTCAAAATGTTTAGAGCCACAGCGAAAGATTCACCAAAGCCGAATAACAAAGAATCAAGAATCATAGAAAGAAATAATATCACCATAGAAGCGTTCTTGCAACGCAATAGTGGTAAGCAAAGAATAGTTCGATGAAGTAAATTCGAAATCTCCCTGTATGATAGATTCGAAAACTCTAAAATACCGGATTAAGGAATAGGACGATAGTTAGAGAATTGTAGGGTCCCCTTGTCTTCACATTAAATGAACCACATTATCTAGCAAGAAGGATGCGAAGTGAAAGACAAATACGGAAACTTTTTGCCAAGAAGTTCAAGCTCATTTTATTATTAATTGAGAGAGCAGATTTTTTTAAAGAAATTACGTTGTTGAGGACATAAATGACATTGGAGTTTGTGAGAAGGAGGAATACTCCTGTATCTACAAGATGGAATAAAACAAGTTTGAGGAAGGTATCTGTTCAGGGTTTAATAAGTCAAGAATGGCAGTTTGCCATCGGAAATACTGGAAGAGGAAGAGAAGAAGTAAAGGAGTATATGTTGCTGATGCAGACAGTTGAACGCAAATGAAAGACGACGTATTGTAATAGTGCAAGAAAGTTGTGGATTGCAAAGAGGAAGTAAGAATCAATATGATTGGGGAGAGAAGTGATGAAAGAGAAAACGTATACATAATGCCTGGTGGAATGTTCTAAAAAACAAAGATGAGGTTGAAAGAATGGGAAGGGAAAATATATAAGGAAAAAAGAGAAGACCAATGTTGCAAAGTTGGAAAAAAAGAGTAGAGTAAGAATTGGTAAGGAGTATACTGGGCCCAACAGGTAGGCAATTCGGAGAGGTACGAATGTACAAAGAGATATGGGGAATCTTCAAGAAAATGAAAGGGATCGGACTTTCGTGATCGATGAAAACAGATGTGAGGAAATGGAGGGATCATTTCGAAAATTGCTTTAACATTGGCAGTGAAAGAGTGATGATAATGTGTGTGGATTTGATATGTAAGAAGAATTGGATATTTTTGGAGAGTAATTAGTAACAGAGTAATAGTCCAGAGTGGAAGTTGAAAAGTAATTCGGCAGTATAATGAATCACTGTAATAATAATCACTAGTCAGCAAAGATTTGTCACATAAATGAAAACGAATGTTTCTAGTCATTTCAGTGCGATAAAAACGAATCTGATCTTGGAAATGAGCTCTTTCACGGACAGTTTGAGAAAATTGAAAACTCAAATTTAAAAACAAATCTTAAATATTACATAATGTAATAAATAATATATAATATATATATATAATATACTAGTTATAAATATATATATATATATATATATAAATATAATAATATAATATATATTAATAATATATATACTATATATATATATATATATAATTAATATTTTATATATAATAAATATATAATATAATATATAAAATATATATTATATATATATATTATATTATATATAATAGATATTATATAATAAATATATATACGTATATATTTATATATATAAATATATATAAATATATATATATATTATATATATATATATATAAAATAATACGTAATATATATATATATATATATGATATATTATATATAATATAATTTTATATTTCAGGCTGGTCGAGTACATTTTTCAAGTGCAATAAATATAGTACATACTTTGTCAGTACAAGTACAAGTACATTTGTCAAGTACAAGTACATAACTCTTAGAATTTGTTCAAAACAAGTACAAAACAATACAGGACAATACAAGACAAGTACTTTTGTGAAAACTTGCAAATTATATACATAATATATATATATTATAATAATATAATTAATATATTATATAATATATATATATATATATATAGTATATATATATATTATATATTATAATAATATATATTATATATATAATAATAATATATATAATATATATATATAAAATATATATATATATATATATATATATATATATATAATATATATATAAATATATATAAATATATATATATATAGTAATATATATATATAATAACTAATAAATTATATATATATAAAATATATATATATATTATAATATATATATATATCATCATCATCACATCATATCATCATCAACAATCATCGCATCATCACACATCATCACATCAACCATCTCTCTCCAGTCGGGTAAGGTGCGTAAATGCACCGAAACATAAAAGTAGCAGAAGAATATGAGAAGTCGAAAAGAGAGCCCAGCCTAACCGCCTCCCTATACCTCTTAAGTGAGAAATTCTCGAGTCAATGAAAATTCACCCAGAACTCCACGGACAGGCGACGGAATCCTCACTATGCCGATCTCGTCAATGGTGTTATCCCTGGACAGAGTGGGCCTACACTTACCCCCTTCAACAAAACCCAGCATTCCACTCCTGTAATGAACATTTCTCTCGCCTCTGTCAAACTCACATTTCTCCCCCAGTATCATACTGAGTCAATCCACTTCTCGTTTCCCCAGAAAACCACATTATACATCCGTTTAACACGACTATCAACCTTTCCACATAAACTAAACCAACGTACTTTATTTATTCGATCTTTAGCCGTCTTCACACTACACAACTCTCTAAAACGTCCTTCCTCATGTTATTAATTCTTCTCACACCTAACACTCCCCTAAGAGTGTCCATCTGAACACATTAACTTAGATCGTACCTCTTAGTCCAAGACCATAGTCTCACTACATACATTAACACAGGTAACAATATACCTCATGTAAGACCCTAGCGCACTCAAGACTTAGTCCCTTTACATCCAACAAGATTAATTAGCACAGCAATCCTCTGCCATCACCAACTTAAAGTTCCCTTTTATTCAGACAATACCAAATATTTAAACAGATACTTTCCAGCTGCTCACCCTCTAAATAACTTTACAACCGAGACTGGTCTCACTCACACCCAAACATTACTCTATCTATGTTATTTCAAACCCCTCATATTTACACACCTACAAAATCCTCTACCAATCTCTCAAACCTCTTCAGATTCACCACACGAAACCAAATCACCCTCAAATAATAGGTAGGCCTGAACTCCATCTCTTCCATTCTCTAACATACTAACACTATCCATGCACATCACCTTAATTGCTTTCATAACCCCTAAAAACAAAAGAATAACCAAGGAGGCTACATATCCTGCTTACCACTATTAATATTAAACCAATCACTTCCGACTCTATTTAATTTATTCTTACTTTACACAACATACTTTGATTCCATTCAGAGCTTACCACCAACACCAAAATCACTAACAACCTGCCATACGAAAGCTTCCCATAATCATCTGACGCCTGTGCAATCCTAAAACCTAACAATTTATCTTTCGCCCCTGCATTTTCCAATCATGTTCAATGAAAGAATTTGATCCACACAATCTCTACCACTTCAACGCACCGTTCTTCGACTAATCAGTCTTTCAGATCACTCGACAACACTCTTTCGCAAAAACCAGCATATATCATCCTACAACACTCAATAAAACTACTTCCCAATAATACCGTTACGTTACCTTATCCCTAACCTTCATATAAGTGAAGATGAGCTCCCTCCAATTCCTCGAACTATCATCCAAACCTTTATCACAACTTTCCCAATCCAATAATCACCATTCGACTAATAATATACCTAATATATATATATAATATATATATATATATAATATAGATAATAATATATATAGTATATATTATAATATAAATATATATATATATAATATATATATATTAATAGAATTAGAGATAGGGGTGACCAGGAAATGGTGTAGAATGATAAGAATGGAGGTGGAATGGAGGGCCTACCTATATAATGTGGATGATTGTTTGGTTGTGTGAATCTGAAGATAGTTGAGAGAATTGGTGAGAGTTGCATGGTTGCAAAAGAAGGGTTGAATGAAAAGTGACGTAGATAATAGATAAGTTATGGTTCGCTGAGTAGAGGACATCTCGTGTGAAGTTATGTTTAGATGTTGAGCAGCTGGAACAAGTCTGAAGCTAAATATTTAGGAAGAATGTTGGATGAAAAGGGAACAGATGATGCCGATTGTAGTAGGAAAGTTGTATGCAGGAAGGTGGATGTCAATTTAATTGTTGGTGGATGTAAAGGCACTAAGTCTTGAGTGCGAGGGTCTTACATGAGGGTTGTTGTTACCTGTTTTAATGTATAGTAGGGGACTAGTCTGGAATAAGAGTAAGATCTAAAGTTCAAGCTGTGTCGATGGTAACCTTTGGGCGGCTTAGGTGTAAAGAATGAAATTCATATGAGGAAAGACAACGTATAGAGAGTTGTGTGGGTGTGTAAGAAGGGTAAATGAGGGAATTAATGAAAGTACGTTAATTTGTTTTGTCATGTGGAAAGGATGAATGAGTCGGTTGTAAGCGGATGTATATGGCCGATTGTGTTGGGAACGCCGGCTGGGAGACCAAAGAAAAAGTGGATGAGTCAGTCAAAGGAAATGTCTGGAGAGAGAAATGGAGTTGCAGAGGGAGAAGAAACGGGCATTATACGGAGTGAAATGGCTGGGGTTGTAGGGATTATGGCTTGTGGCCACCTGCCAAGGGATGAACCTACAGCTGACGATATGTCATAGTGGGTCCGTCGGAGTCCCTGTAAGCTCTAGGGTGGGGCTTCCGACTGCGACGAGTTCCTCATGTAATAAGGTAATGAGGGGCGTAAGTGCTGGGCTTCTTACGATTGTGTCATATTCTTCACCTTCGTTCCTTTGCATGCAACGTCAACCTTACCCGTATTGGGGATAAAGTAGACAGTCAAAAGATAATATTATATAATATAATTATATATAAATATATATATGATATATATATAAATATATAATTATATATAAATATAATAATAATATATAATATATATATATAATATATATATAGTATAATATCTTCTATATATATGTATAAATATAAATACATACTTTATATCGCATGGAAATTATTAGAATACATAAGAAATAATATATCAATACGTAGGAAAATGATAAAAAAAAATATATGGCAAGTTTATTCAACATTACACTTCATACCTTTGAAGGTCACGGCAATGGTTAATTATCAGGTAACTTTCTAGAAAAATGTAAAATTGTTTATTTTCTTGAAACCCAAGCTGATATAAATCTATATATATTATTAATATATAAAATATAATATATATACAATAATAAATAATATATAATATATATAATATAAATTTATAAATATATATAAATATATATAATGTGGGAATGAAATATATTTAAAATGTTCATACTGTCTAGATGAAGGAGGAAACTTCGATGCTCTTGAGTCATTTCGTATGGATCATGCTAGTTGAAGACATAAGGACAAGGTGAATGTATGTGGTTGCTTTATTAAACATCATAAATGTGAATTGTGATATTCTGAATTGAATAGAGACCGTCGTAGATCTAAATACAGCAGACTGTTTTTATTTTATATGTTGTGTTCACGTAAAAAAAATGGCGTCTTTAACAATCAGTAAAGAAAGCCTATTACATTATGTCACACTGAAGACCAGGACAAAGATTGATCTCCCCATATATTTTGTACAATTTGCTACACCAATTTGATTAAGTTAATGAATGGAGAAAAATCACGAAGTATGCTACTTGCTGTACTTATGGTTTGGCGTGAGCCTACTAGCCAATTAGAAGTGTTCTATTCCTGCCTCACAATGGTAATAAGGATGTTTCAAATAAAATCAATCAATGATAGTTTTCTTATCTTCATCTGTAAATTCGCGACCATACTAAATGATGGGTGTAGCTGCGATCAAATGGGTTGGAAGATTCAATATACTGAAGAGGAAACGATTGAACTAGTACATTTGAAGGTCTTCGTTCATTTCATGAGAAGCACACCATCTCATTCAGCAGAGACATTGACGATCTTAATAGAATTTAGATCTCAGCAAAGCAGTTGAACTCTTAGCACTGAAGGCTGCATCAGAAATAATTTTGTTGGCAAATGCATACATGAAAATAAGTATTGTACTTTATGTCCGATTTTCAAATACTTATTGTGCAACGATACGGTTGTGTGTACAAATAATGACGGTTTGATAGCTGCACTTGATTTCAAGCATGTCAAAGAGGAATGGAGTTTTATAGACTACTCAGAGACAAGTATGCAGTATTGGCTTTCGTAAGGTAAAATTACAGCCTTCATTACAGTATCATACTCGATAACATATGAAAGGAACTAATGAAGTTGTCAGTTTTAATAATCATTAAAAGAATAACGATATTGTTGGTTAACGAGAGACGAAAATTGTAGGTTGCATGTTCAGGGTGGATTACCAAATACTGCTATTTCTATTTGCTATGAGACGTAGAGCATCAGCGACAGTAATTACTAAAGAGTGGAAAAGAATACTACGTATCAACGAAGGAAACGGAAAAGCTCAATCGTTCCGTCGAGGAAGAAAGAACGCGCGGTTTTAACACAGGATTAGGCTTTAATGAAATTTTGTGATGGGAATGGATAAAAAGAGAATAGCATGGATGATTTTCTTATTATTCCCTGCTTTAAGTGAAGCAAAATTGAAAGAAGAATATTCGTTGGCAACAGATCAGAAATCTTGAAGGATGTACACTGTGCTGAGGGAGACTTGTGGAGATTAGGTGAAAGGGAGTATGGGGTGCTACTAAACTGATAAGAGCTAAATAAAAGCACGTATGTGGAAGCTGTTTGAAGAATGAAAACAGATGGAATGCTAAGTAGCTGTTTGAAATACATAAAGGTATACTGGGAAGTGTGCTTCCCATTTTGGTTTATAACGTTTTGGACTATTGTTGCGCAAGGTGGTACAATGAAGGGTTTGATGGAGAGATCTTTGGATATGCGGATGATCTAACTGGCATTGATCTCGGAGTCAAGGGAGGCTCTGCAGAAGGTTTATAGTGGTGATGGAACGAGTTTGCCTATTTGTAAGGGAAAGAAATCAATAGGGTGACGGAAGTTAATGATGGTGAGTAGGGAGGCAGGAGGAGTTGAATTATAGAATATGGAAGGGGCAGTAAACTGAAAGCGGAATGTTTGAATATTGTAAGATGTAGTGGAAGTAGAAATGATGATGGGTCAAGGATTGAAACAATAAGGATTAGGAAATTTAATGGGTATTTTGGGCGGAGTTTGTACATTTTGTAGGATCTGTATATCACGAGGAAAGTCAAAATCATAATTGTAACAACTTATGAGGCCCATATTAACATATGGACCATGAAGTTGGAACTAATACAAGCTAAAAGTAAAGTACAGGCATGCGAAATGAAAGTATTAAGATTGAAATTGGGGGTGACAAAATTGGATAGTATGAGGAATGGTAACGTGAGGGTGGTGTTGGGAGTGGAGAGTATATTGGAAGGGCAGTTGAGATGGTTTGGACATGTGAGGAGGATGGAGGCAAATAGATGGGAGAAAGGTATTATGAGTGACAACCGGAGGGAAGGAGAGGAGTAAGGAGGCCGAGGGTGAGGTGGAGGGATGGTGTTGAAAGAGTGGTGGAGAGGATGGGGATGACCATGGAGGAGGAAAGAGCTACGATGAATGACGGCGATGGAGTAGCTTCCTGCAAGACAGCTGACAGGTGCGTACGCCTACAGGAGGATGGTGAGAAAGGTGAGAAAGAGTTATTTACATAAATAACATATTATGAATAAAAACTAGGTAATGACAGTTAAACAAATACATTATATATTCCAAAAAATAAAATCTATAAAAAAATTACATTCCTACAGTTTGTTTTCTTTAATTTTGTTTTCTCTAAATAAAATAGGTTAACTTATGTAATTATAAACACAAAGGTTTTATTTAAATATTAAAATATTATTTAAATACATTTTATTTTGACAGTATTATACCGTGAGCACTGTATATCACTTCGCTCCTCAAAGTGGAGCGTATTTTTACACTAAATTAATTTTTAGCACTTAATTCACTGAATATATTATTAAAGAATCACCCTAGGCACTGGGTTGCTTCTAGACACTAAAAAATTGTTCATACTGTCCAATAGATGGAGTGACCGTCTGAGAAAACTAATCAACAACCGAGGAAACATCTGCGAAGGCAAATTACCAGCCGGTTGGGGATCCATCTGCAAAGGTGAATTACCAGCAGGTTGAGAAATCATTTGCGAAGGCAAATTACCAGCCGGATGAGGACCCATCTACGAAGGCGAATTGTCAGCCGGTTGAAAAACCATCTGAGAAGGAGAAGGGAGTACAGCACGCTTCAAACGACTAACCGAAATGACATCCGTATGTCCATTAGGAAGTTGTATTTTGTAACATCAATCCATTCGTTGAAGAACCTTGTAAGAGGCAGAAAAAGGTGCTTACAGACTCTTCCTTAAGAAGGGAATCCGGAGTCATCAGGAATCCAACGAAGACTTAGCATGATGACTGGAAGAGAGTAACCAGTATGGTCTCCGCACCATGATAGCCCTCTTCAACGATCGATGAAATCATTCAATTTGGACATTTTCTGAAGGATGGTAAGCGCTTGAACGGAGTCTGAAATCCAATCAAATGTGTTAGTTCGATGAAAAATTCTCCTTGAAACTGTGGTCCTATATCTGAAATTACATAGAGTGAAATTCCAAATACTGATATGCATTGCACGACGGCAAATGCGACATATTTTGAAGTCGTCTTCACTAGAGGAATTGCTTCTGTCCAATTAGTGTTCTTGTCGATGAAAGTGAGAATATATCTGAAGACTGGAGCTAAAGTATCGGTAAAGGAAGATAGAGGTAATGGTCCCACGATGTCCATATGCACTGTTTCAAATCTCTCTGATGGGATTTCTATGGGAGCAATAGGTAGGTGCTTTAGTATGCCGTTGAACTTTTGAAAGTTGGCACAGGTGACAAGAGCGACACAAAATTCTGATGTCACTATCCAGGTTATGTCAGAAATACCTAGTCTTTATAAGACGCAGAGGATGAGACATCTGATGAAAATTATTGAAGATCTGTTCACGATTATCTTGTAGAGGGTAAGAATGAAGACGAGGCTGAGAAGTGCTAGTTTCTTCATCCGTTGACTGAAGACGAGCAATAGCAGGTAAATCGAAGGCATCTACTGTTATCGAGAGATATCGGAAAATAGTAGGGAAATTTGAGTGATATAGAGACAAATCAGGAAACTGTGAGGAAATTTGAGTGTCTTCCGATCCTCTTTGCTTGATTCTCACTGTAGGTCGGAAGAGTCGTGGCGCTTTGGAAATGGTACTTGATTTCAATGAAGGCTTCTTCTTCTTCTTCTTCTTCTTCTTCTTCTTCTTCCTTCTTCTTCTTGTACTCTAATATTCAACTTGCAAATACTCTATTTAAAAAGGAGATCGTAAGCTCCGATAATTACGACAATTAGCTTACATTCTTAGTGGAAAAAATTTTAACAATACTAACTATAGATTAGTTGCACATCTTGAAGATATGGAATTGATCAAAAATTCCAAACCGTTTTAGAAAATAGATCATGCTTAACAAATTCACTAGATTTTTTTAATTGGTTATTAACGATGTAGATAATATAAATATTTTTGATGTTATTTCACTAGATTTTCAAAAAGCATTTGATACCGTCACTCATCAAAGATTATTGGAACAATTACCATATAATTACGAGAGAGACTTTTAAATTGGATTCAATTTGTTCCTTTCAAACAACGAGTCGTTATTTATGGTGAATGCTCAGATTGGGGTAATTTATAGTGTGTACCCCAAGGATCTTGTTTGGTCCAATATGTTTATATATATGTAACGACATTGAATGAATAATATTTTTAGGCATATTTCGAAATTTGCGGTGATCAACTTGGGAATGCATATATATGTGGAGCTATCAAATTACTTCAGCGATTTGAACAAGATTTGTAAATTAGTCAAACATGCAATGAATTTAATACGATAATGTAAGGTTATATCATTTTGGGGAGAGGAACAGTGAATACGATTACAAATAAGATGACACAATTCAAAGTTGTCAATGGGGAAAAGGATCTCGGAGTATTAATACATAAGGATTCATAAAGTTTGCGAGACATGTGCTGAAGCTGTTAGAAAGCAAATAAAGCTGCTTTATTGGCAGAAGCTTCGAATATAAATCTAAAAATATAATACTTCCTTTATAAAACATTAAGTTAGACTCATTGGAATACACGCGTACAGTTTTGAGTTCAATACTCAAAGACATAGAATATGAAAGAATTCAGAGAGGGCAACCAATTAATAAGATTGAGAGGTAAAGTATAGAGACACGATCGGAATTAGATTACTTTTTAGACAGAAGATAGAGAGGAAATTAAAGAAGTCTTTCAAATACTAAATAATTTTGAAAATACGAATTAATGCAATTCTTTAAATATGATTTTAAGATGTACTTTTTAACATTTACATTAACATTTGTCTAACGCTTTCAACCATAGCAAAGAATTTCTTCACTACGATGTAATTGGATGGAATGTCTCTTTATGAATAGTAAGAACGCGGCAACATGATTTATTAAAAAAAAGTTAGATAAACACTTTAGGGAATTTGGTCTGTTGACTTCAATCTACCAATCTTATTTATTAAAACGTAGAATTTAGATAAGGTGAAATCAACGAAATATTGAAATAGCTTTAATGTTAAAAGTAAATCTTAAAAAGAATTTGGGCGCTCCGAACTTATTTGAATCGTTGTTTATGTTACACGCTTAAGGGTTGTTTAAGCTTAAGTAGGTCGTCTCATTGATCACACATATCTTAATTTTGTAATAACAGCTTTGAATTTCACCGTTTAGAAGAAAATTTTAAACGTTTAAGCGATGACATCATTGATCACACTATCAATAAATTTTGTAATAAAGTTTTGTTTGTCACCACTTGAGGTTATTTTAACTTCTAAGAAGCGGTATTCTCATGATCCTATATCTTATTTCGATAGTTTTGATGTCCGCTTGAGGGTTATTCTAACTTTACGGTGACATTATCGATCACACAACAATAATATTTTGAAATAACAGTTTTGGTGTTCAACGTTTAGAGGGTTAATTATAAGTTCTAAGCCGGTGATCTCATTGATCACACTAGCCTTGAGTGGACGTGTAAAGTCTTTGCTAGTCGGTGTTTGTAGTTCTGTAGTAGTAGTTTTACTCTTCTTCTTCTTCTTTTCTTCTCTCTTCTTCCTCTTTCTTTCTCTTTCTCTTCTTTTTCTTGTTCTTTTCTTACTTATTCTTCTTATTTTTGCTCTTCTTCTTCTCTCGCTTCTTCTTTCTTCTACTCTTCTTCTTCTCTTCTTCTTTCTTTTCTATCTCCGTCTTTTTCTTCTTCTTCTCTCTTCTCGTTTCTTCTACATCTTCTTTCTTTCTACATCTTTTTCTTATTACATATTCTTTCTTCTTACTTCTCTTCTTTTTCTCCCTTCCTTTATTTTACTTTTCTTCTTTTCTCTTCCTTTCTTTTCTTCTCCTTCTCTTTTTTCTTCTCTTCTCTTCTTTTCTCTTCTCTCTATTCTCTCTTTTCTCTTCTTCTCTCTCAGTCTTCTTTTTGTTCTTCTTGCTCTTCTCTTTCTTTCTTCTTCTTCTTTTCTTCTTCCTTTCTTCTTCTTTTCTCCTTTTTCTCTCTTCTCTTTCTTCTTCTCTTCTTTCTCTTCTCTTCCTTCCTCTTCTTCTTCTCTTTCTATCTCTTCTCTTCTTCTTTTTCTTTTCTTTCTCTTTCTTTTCTCTTTTTCTTCTTTCTTCTTCTCTTACTCTCCTCTTCTCTCTTTCTCTTTCTTCTTTCTTCTTTCTTTCTCATATGTTCTTCTTTACTCTTCATTACTCTTCTTTCTTTTCTCTTATTTTATCTTCTACCTTTCTCTTTTTCTTCTCATCCTTTTTTTCTGTGGTCCCGTAAGAGACTATCTTTTGGTGGTGGTTTATGCTCTTACTGATGAGCAAAGACGATGACTTGCAAAACAAGGAATGAAACGGAGATAGTATGCATATTCCCAGAACTTGTTAAGAGATATACATTAAGATACAAAAGATTTTTAATTCTTAAGAAGACATTGATGGTAAGAGAAGCATTCACTGAAGAAAACAGATTCGATTTATCGTTTTGCATTCCTCCCTTTGAATGGAGGAAATTGTTGACTCAGTGAATACAGAATCAAATTCCAAATTTATAGCTCTGCTCTGATGAATGAAGAGAGGCTAATAAAATATTCCACATAACCAATTATGAAGAAATTAAATAAAGAACAATGTTCTTTCTCCAACAGACAGAGAAGGAGAACATTTAACTACAGAGAGAATATGTTTTTCCTCCAACAGACAAGAAAAGGAGAGCGTACTACTTCATAGCGACAAAGATGTAAGAAATTGAACCTCTTACTAGCAGCAAAATTTATTAATAATTAATAAATTATGGTAAGTAATAAGGAATAATAATCCTTTTTAGAAAAAAAAAGACGGTTTCTAAAAGAACAACCCTTCACTGATAAACTACTAGAAAAGGATGTTACTCTTTTTTCAAAGATAACACAGAACCGTCAATCATGATAAATTCGATATTTTTACAAATATAAACATCTTAAGGAACAAAAGACTTTACCATAACGCAAACTTAAGTATTAATTGATAGGAAGGTTTAAGACAAAGAGATATTATACCACTCAAATTATAAGAAGAATAGCGACCGAGTGATTTGTACCATTAGAAATTGTAAAATTCAATAAATCTAGTATGATTGACCCTAGAATAATTTATTAGACGGAAATTTATTTTGGAAATTTTTAAAGAAAAAAAGGGTTTGATAACCGTGTTTTTTAATCTAATATTACACAGTACATTACACAAGTATTACAATAATCGGAAGGACTTCAAGGAGATACCAAAGACCTTACATCACTCAATACATTTTTATTCTCAGAAATTTTCAAAAAAAAAAAGCTCAAGGTGACTAAAGTTTTCTTCAGTTATTACGTATCAATACAATAGGCATTTTGCAATTAAACTAACTTTATCAGGTTTCGTTTCGAAACTATTCCGTCCACACCTGGGTTTTCTTTTTAGGTTGCCTCCACACTGGGTTCTGACATCACAGGACGTTGTAACCTGCACGTTTCTTCAGCTGATTACGATAATATTTAAATCCACGTCCTCCATTCACCATTACTTTACAATCCCTTCCACCCCCATTCTAGTCAGCACCGACAATCACAAAACCATGATGCCTCCACTAGTAATACACAATCAGTTCAACCATTAGGGCTTTACGGAAAAGAAACCTAGGTTAACATTTTGAAACAGAAGGTTCCAAATAAAAGATAGATAGTTTTCTTTAGTTTTAGAATTTTAGGATTCAAGATTTTGGATTATCAGATAAGGAAAATCTGATAATGAGATATAACATCAGAAATTAGCAAAATGGTAATATAAAAAGACATCTTAGATTGCAACTCAAGAAAGACAACCTGAAGGAAGATTGGACACCTTTTAGATAGGAACCTCTTCTTTGAAACAGCTTTCAAGGATTATAAATTTACATTTTTGTCTAAGACTGAAAATATTGTCTAACATTACAAGTTAGTATTCTGAGAGTAAAAGCACTATTCACAAGTGAGTTATTCAACGTGGCGTAAATATTGTCAAACACACACTTTCGCCCACCCCTAGATATGAAAACAAAACTTAACTCTAAATACAATCTGGACACGTTCTATTGAAAAGAATTAACGATGAAAGCCAAGTAGGCCTCACTGGGTAACACCAATGACGTAGAGTTAGAATATAAGGAAACATAAAAAGAAACCTTCAGATTCTCTTTCATAGCATACTAGCATAGAAAAGTCCAGATTAAAGTCAAGCTTCCTGAGAATTTGGAAACAATATGGCCATGGAAACTTTTTCAATTAGTCTCTGCTTGTAGAAGAACACATACAGAATCATGTCGACTCTCATTCTGTGGAGGATAAAATCTTTACTATTTTCAAGAATCGGAAATAATTTAGAATTTTCAAAAACATAGGTTTGAGGAGGAATTGACAAATTCATTGTCGAAATTCTAGATAAAACTAACCTAGGACATTGTTAAATCTGCAGTGAAGATTTTACAAGAGGATAATATAACCGTGGAGTTACCTTCCATTTGAAAAACTCGGACAATAAGTTAGAAAGCAGTAATCGAAAACTTTTCATTAGTTTTAAAGAATAAACGTATTACAGGCATATAAATTGCTATATTTAGTTAAGAAATCTCTTCAGTTGAGAACAAATTTAAGATAAAATTTTAGGAATTGAAATTCCATTAATGAAATTACAAGTTAATCAGCAACAATGGGCGAGGCTGAGGGGACTTGATGTTGAGCCTAAACTACGTCGCCATATTGTCGAGAAGGTGTGTTTTAAAAAAAACCAACCTTTTCTTCTACGATTGTCTTTTCCTTTATTCTTATCCACAATGAAAAAATGCGTGCCATGAAAAGAAGAAATAGGCCTAAGGAGTTAAAGATAACGCCAAAAAGACTGAAAAATAGCCTACCCAGGAACAGTTAATCCTGGCGATAAGGACCTAAAGTAAAGTTTATTCATTGAAATAGAAACTTAAATAGAAACCTGTACCAGAAACCATTTATAATAGTTGTGGAAATAGAAAAGAAACATAGAAAATGAGTAATTATAACTGTAAAGTTTCAAATTTGCCGATGGAAAGTGCCTTTCTCTCTCAAGACACTTAGAATAAGTTAGAGAACTAATACATATGAAAAACTGATTTCGTAAGACACCGTCATAGCAACAAGAACAAGAAAATTAAATCTTCAACATAATTACAGAATTAATTTTTTTAACTTTGTCTAAACGATATAATGATTATATTCATCAGGAAAACAAATAACACATCATAGCTATAATATCAATATTGTCTACACGAAACACATTAAAATTATTAGGTATATTTATCAGAAAAAATAAACTAACACAAATATAATTACTAGATTCCATATTATATTAGCAGAAGCACATGTCTTAAAATAATTACATCCTTATCATATTTTGATATTTTTAATAAAAATATAATTTTTTTATGTAGAAGTTAGAAACCATACATATCTTACAGGAAAATTAGCAGAGAAAAAATTATAACAGCATTCATATATTTGTATAAGTGAAGACGCTTTAAAAAGAAAAAAACATATGTCAAAACAAGATACCTAAAACATATGTTTACAAACCACATATGATTCATCAAAAACCAGATACAACCATCTGCTGAGTAACACGAAATTACGGCAAAATTGCTTTCAATTTAAGAAGAAAGAACAATCAAAATGAATAACACTGGTTCAATTAAAATTGATGGAGTTAAAACAAGACAACAAAACACGAAAACATCATATGTAATTTGGTCTAAAAATGTTAAAACGATGTTAAAAGACCAACTCAGTCGCAAAAAATATGAAAAGGCCTATGAAAAGAAGTCTTTAATTTTTGAGTTTTTTATTATTACACTGACTCTTTATGACCCATTGATTGATTATAATGCAAAACAGCTAAAAAAACAAGGTTATAAGAAAAATAATCAACAAAGACCATTATTATTTGACAAGAAAACAATACTGATACAAGAAGAAAGTTAAAACCTCATAGCAATTAATTATATTCACATTAATAGAATTATATAGAACAGAAAACAGAAGACAAATAAACTCAGAATAACAATCACTATTTCACCAAATTAGAAGGAAACATATTGTGACAAACTAATTCATACACACCAACAAGAGCACGAATATCAAACCTCTAGAGAACAATATAACTCCTGTTGTTTTTTTTAGCTCCTTAAGAGTTAATTTCTCATTCCGAATAAGGACGAAAAGTCTAAAAAATTGTAAACCAAAAAATATTTGGTTTTGACCAAAATATGTACATAAAGCCTACCACAGAATTGTAACATACAGAGAATATTGAATAAACTGAAGGTTAGTGAAGACTTGCTAAATTTTAGAATTAGAAACTGTGAAATTTAGGTAGGAACAAAAATGAAAAAAATAAAAGAAAATACAACACAAAAAAATCAATAAAACGATAAAAAAAAAAAACATAATTCAACACACCAAAAAGCAGCGAACCGAGCCGGGAGGGAACCCACAAGCCAAGGGAACATATAAGCCGAAACGCTCACCTGCGCCCACCCCCACGACGGCCATGCCCCAACGCAAAGCCATCTCCGGCGGAACCCCACAGGAAAGGACCGGAACCATCCATATATACACCTACAGGGCGAGACAAGAAGCACGAACCGGTGGAATCCGGAAGGGAGACTCGGCGCAAGACCCCTCGCTGGCAAGAGACCCTACCACGAATCGCGCAAAGAAAGAGACAGATTAGCGATGAATAACGAAGAAATAAACCAAGAGTCTCACAGGCAGAAAACAAGAACCCGCGCAGAGCAAACAGGACGTCGAAGAGAATAATAGAGTGACGTCATCTGGTAAAAATGTAGTTTCAATCTATATACTAATAGATAATTCGATTTCTTTCAATAAATTCCAGCCAATTGTACCTGAAAACAGAAAGTGCCTTCTTCTAAGGAAAATACCGAGAAAAAGGCCACAGGTCTATTGTAATTCAAGTTGATTAAATCTAAGTTACAAATTAACAGAGCTTTTCTCTAGCAGCTTACAAAAAACTCTATCAAGAATCGATTGATCAACCTATGGATTTTTGGGCACGTGTAGCATCCGATACATCAACAGCATAAGATAATATAAAAACATGACGTGATTTCCTAACATGGAGATGAAAACTTGACCTAGAAAAAACACAGTTATCCTTCGAAACCTGAATTGATTCCATATTTAATATTCAAAGGAATTATAAATGGAATTTATGAATCTGCATTACACTCGATTGAAGACTAGATAATGCTCAAAAGCACAATAACAATCATGAATATTCTCTTCCGAAATCTTATCAAACAAAATTCCCACATTACTCTCTTACTTATCAGATTTACTCTGTAACATTGAAATTTTGAAATAAATCTTAGACGATGCAAATTCAATAGTTAGAACTCCATATTGGATGCTGAACTTCCCTTAGACATCGTTAAAATATATTTATTAACCATTCACAGATATCATCGGGAAAACTCTTGTGCATTTAGAGGAAAACGAGAAAAAGGAACAGATACTTACAACGCTCCTATATCTCATACAAGAACAGCAAGGGACTAACGTATTGAATCTTATGGACGCAAACTATCAATCTGGAACAAACACTTTATTGGAAACGATAAAGATAGAATAACCGTCGCTAGTCTAACAACACATAGCATAAAAAAAGATGATCCATTTATTTTCCAGGAAATTTTACAAAAAGACAAATCTCTGATATGGAGATTTAACTTCCAAAAAGAACCTCAAAATAATACAAATGCAGAAGGTCCCGGCGTGCTAAAAACTCCAAAAGAGAGTATAATACAATAAAAGAGAGAATGTCATCAACATCCAGATTGCTTACACACTATCAAAGTTACCAAAACAAGGAAAGCAAGGAAAATAAATTTAATGCGAATTCTCATAACCATCAGAGACAAAAGACACTCAATATTACATTGCATGTTTAGAAAAACATTCCACCGAGTTAGAGTATTATACTAATTAACTTCAAGAACATTAATTAGTTAAATGTAGGAATTTTGTACTAATATAAAATATATTTATTTCAAATATTTTATATCATTTATTCCCTTAAAAAAAAGTTTTATTATCTACATATATACTTATACAAACAATATAAAAACTCTTGACACAATTGCTCCATCTTTTTTTCTTCCGCTTAGTAGGTTTAAGTCTTTCTTTTAAAGAGCAGCCTTACCATACTTTTTTTTATGTTTGTATAATTTTACAATTTTCTCACTCTCCCTCTTTCACACTCTCCCTCCCTCCCTCACTACTTCCCCCACCTCGGCGGCACCAAACCAAGCATTGCCTTCTACCCAGCTGAAGGTGCCAATTTAATCGGAGTTAACTAGAAAATATACAATTAAAAAAGTAAATTTAAATTCCCCCTTTTGAAATAACATTTATATATGTAACTCTTTTTATTATTTTTAATTTTTATTTGTAAAGTAACAAATCCTCATATAAATGTAACTCTATTTGTAACTTACTAAAGAACTACTTTGAATTACAATCCATTTATTTTGTTTCCCATACTTGTACAGTTTAGTTAAATACACATTACCGCCTATTGCTATAATCCAAGAATTCTTTACCTACATAGTAAAGATCCACTATAAATATAATTATTTAGAACTTCTTTCATCTATACATCAACACTTATTAATATTGGATAGTTCTATTCCGCCATTCTTATTATTTTCGTATTTCTCATTTTCTGAATTCTTCAACTTCTTTAATATTCATAAAACAAAATTCACTCATATCTTCTTATTACGAGGAAATAATGCAAAAGTTAAAGAAAGTTTACCGATTCCTATACAACATTACTTTTCACTTAGTACAACCATCTCTAAGATTTAACCCTTTAAAATATCACTCACAACATCTCTACAACCTCTACACCCTATCTAATTTTAATAAATATGACAAGTAACAAACTTAACCCGAACTTTAATAGTATCTCTAATGAGATAAATTACTATAGACAATAGTCCTTAACTTATGTGCCCGCCGCGAAATTTTACTTTTGATTACATCTATATTCATATCATATAAAAAAATTAATCATTTATAACCTACAACGTTAACACACCACGTAACCAAGTTAATTAGGCCTACAGCCATTTTAACCTTTCTTAGAAAAACATACAACCCGTCATCTACACTGAGACCCAAATTCAACTTTCCATAGAAAGATCAGTCTTATAAAATTAAAGAATTCATAGCTTATTTCATTAATATATATAATATTCATCACAATACAAACTTACTGATTATAAGAAAATGTGTTCAATTATAACTTTAATCATCATTCTCATCAGCAAAGTCCTTGCAATGTGAGAGAATGCTACTTCTTATTACAACTTTAATAAATTTATATCTATTGCCTTCCAAACCCCAAAATTTTGACATACGAAACTAAGGGACGAACCATAAACCAAAAATTAATAAATTCATGTACACGATTTATTTAAAAGCGATTCAAAACAAATAAATACCTAAAGACAATAACAGTTAAAAATTTGTGAGGAAGCGCCAGCGAGTATTTACTCGCGTACCCACTCAACACACACACACACCACCACACACACCGAGGCCTTCCTTCACGCACATACTCTCAAACAAACACACCTTCACACTCGACCCAAGTTTTTATTTTTTTATCAAATCAAACCGTATGTCATACGCATCCATGAAAACACAAAAACACTTTCTCTTTTACAATTTTACCTGCCTCCTATCTACCTTTGTCAGTATTTGCGGTTTTTTATTGCTTGGTCCTGCCCCCCACACACATAAACAAGGAAACAACATCGGTTCCACACCATTTACATCCTCTACATACACCAACACCTCAACCACTTCCTCCTACAAACATTGCACTTTGCCTTTTACCTTAACTATCGGGTTTCACAACTTCTTCGCCAACCAATGTAAGCCCCTTCCACAATAACTACCACAAGTGGACCGCAGACAAAGACGTCCCAATCACGGGCCACCACCGCCACTCAGTGAGAAATACATGGGGCCCCCTTGGGACCAATCATATATATGTAATAATCTCACAAAAAGTATTATACACTACAAAAGAAGACTTGGTTATAATAATATATATTATATATATCTATTATATATATACTATCTTATACTCATAAATATATATACATATAATATACTATAATTTATCACTAACCCTTATATATATATATATATATATATTAATAATCACTACCTAACTATATAATATATAGTATACTACGTATATAAAATCGCTCTACTCTCAATTATATCAGACTTAGATACTACCCTATTTTCATAAAATAGAGAAAATTTAAGAAGTAATATTTGTGCCCCTTTAAAACAAACAGCAGACGACAATTCTTCGGGAAACACACGGTATGATAACCATCGAGTAGTAAATGCGCTCTTTATAAAAGGGGAACAAACATCAGTAAATTTAAAGTTTTCACTTATTTTTGTACAAAAAAATCTAAAAATCCAATAATCTAACCCAAACAAACGTCTTTACTTCTACGCTTCCAACTGTAATTATTTATTATCTTTTTACTTAAATATACTAATTATCCCCCACCTCCCCCTCCAAAACACTATTAAGTAATCACATCTGTTACACATTGTATTAAACTTACTCATATATATACTACCTATAAACTATATATATACTATACTATAACTATAGACCTACTCTCTTAACCTAATATCACTTCCTCTATACCCGACCACCAAACCACCCCCCATAATATATAGCCTAAATACTACTAATTATACTATAATACTACCTTATTATAATATAATAATACTATAACCTAACACTCATATATACTATCCACTACTATCATCTATAATATACAACGAAAATTATGGAATTAGAATTCTCTTAAAAACTTACACCAACCACACCCCACTTCCCCACCCGCCCCCTCCCAAATCATATCTGAATCTTGCCGGCTTAGGCAATAAATCTTCGACAAAGGAATGAATGCCTCTTCTATACGTTTACCAACACACGATTTTTGGGCCTCCATTAGCAATAGAATCTTATCCTACAACTACTCTCCCCTTATTCAAGATCAAGAGTACGAAGCAATGTTCTCATTTTTCAATGCCACTAACTAAATGCCAATGCCACTTAGGCCTTGTATTCATGTAGTAATTTCGTTCCCTTCACAAAAACTTATTTTAACTTGTGGCATAATTCGACAAAGAAACGACCCATTCATCAGCTGTGCAGATGTTACTATCATGGATAACGTCAAACTACATACACTGAACCTGCAATGTTCTAACACCAAATCTAGGCTAAAACGCATTACTTAGCTAAGCAAGCTCGTTTATTACTACGAAAATAAAAAATTTAGCTAAATTAAAAGTTACATATTTCTTTTTTTCTCCTTCCTGCTACTCATTAATGCTTTGAAATAATGGATAATTCGTTCAAACGAAACGATAAAATCTGAACAATCGTATTTTTTCATACCCAGGACTTTTGGTACGACTTCTTCTCTGCAATTTCTTCATTTCGTAGAATCATGCCACTTGCTGCAGGAGCAAGAAATTGAAAATAACATCATTAACACCTGTCTGCTAATGCGACAGACGGTACCGTTCACTCCCTCGCCATTTTAATAGTATCCAAGAGATCTTTATCTTGACACCCTCCACTACTCATCCCTCCAGAAGCGCTCTCCCTCCACCCACGCTCCCTCTCCCCCTCCTCTCATCACTCTCATCAAACCCCCCACCCACACACCACGGCCACATTATCAAACAAACCTTTTAATCTAGTTCTCTGACGATCTGGACCCCCCACAAGTAATGTTCTTCGCCTCTTCAACATGCTTCTCCATGAATTGTGCTAACTCACGCTACGATGTTCCTCTCAACTTCACATCACATTCACAATATTGGATGCTCTGCTCACCCCTAACGATTTGACTATATTGCTCACTCTACACCCTAACGCAGCTCTCAACGTATGCCTTCTCCCCCTCGAAGATCTGCTACCTTTACGGACATCCACTCGCAACAATATTTATTTGACGACAAAAGCATTATTGCTTTCCATACCTGTACTTTGAAAACACGAAGACAGAAGAATAAACACTCAAAATGTTCCAATCTAACACTTTAGCTTCCTCGAGACCAAGAGCTTCGCTTTCATTTCACTTGACTATTTTCCTGACCCCTCATATCACTTGAACAGATAAAAGACTGCGACTACTTTCTGAAATTCGTTATATTCTCTGCTAGTACCCAGCGAATCCCACTACATCTTATTCGAACGCACTTAGAATTGGACACCACACATTTTTGTGGTTCATTCGTGAATGCATCCTTCGCTCCTATATGTTGAACAATAGTTGATCCTCGTGCCCACCAAAACCTGTACTGATACTGACATCACCAATTAATTCTTTCTCCCCAGTTTGTCATAAAAATTTTTGAAGAGCCATTATATCATTGATTTGGAATCACTTATAAGAAATTAATTAACACATTCTGAATGAGACCCTGCCACAAACCTGATTATTCATGACTAATCTGGAACAATTTTACTATAAAAGAGACTCTTCAGTTCTGATATTTCCCTTAGCATATTTCGCTCCTCCATCATAGCTTATGACCCGTCTCGCATCTTATATTATCGCTTCATTTTAAATTTAGTTTCTCATCATTCCTTCCCTCACAACCTTAAACCTTTCTCATGTTGTTGTCCTTTTCTCAAAGTTCTTCTCGAGCCACCTGCAGTTTCTCTGACGTTTATGATTATAAAACTCCAGACAAAGTTTTCTATCACGGGAGACGGTGCAAACTATTTCATTACAGGCACGCCCACATTTTCACCCCCCTAAAA
>JABUQX010040230.1:0-2500 GCA_015478945.1 Trachelipus rathkii
GAGAATAGCTCGAACCTCCTTCAGACAGTGAAAATGAGGAACTGAATTTTTATTAGGCAAAATATAATTACAATAAATATTATGGTTGGTTGTTGTTTTCTTTCTTGAAATCCTTTAAGCAATGTGAGTCTAATAAAATTGAGTTCTGGATACTATCTATTTTAAATTGGCCCGGCACTTTGTTGTAGTTTTTTAAATTGTATATATATATATTGATTCTAATAGTTTCCTTTTCGCGGTATGGTTGCAATGTTTGAGGGTGGAGGTATCCGTAATGTTGATTCCATGTTGTTTTAATCTTCTATGTGTGGTAAGAGCGGAGTTAAGGGTATCATCATTTAGATCATATTGGTGCTGGTTTATTCTTCTTGTTAGATCAGTTGTCTCTCCGATATATACTGCAGAACAGTCATGGCATGGTATTTTATAAACACATTGAGAGTCTTGATAATTAATTTTAGGGGGTTTAAATATTCTTTTTAAAGGAATAGTGTTATTTTTAGTAAAACATATATTTTTTTTAGTGAAAAATTTTAATGTTTTAATTATTGTAAACCATGGCAGATAAGTGGTATTGTTATTTGAAAGAGGAGGGTTACTATTATAAAATTTCTTTCTTGCTTTTTTATAGGCTAAATTAATGTGATATTGAGGATATTTAAGTTTGGAAAAAGTTAAGTAGAGAAATTTAGTTTCAGAGTGGAGTTTAGAGGGGGAGCAAAGTCGAAAGGCTCTAAGGTAGTGAGAGGTTAAGGTGGCTAGTTTTGTATTATAAGAGTGTGTGGAAAACCAATGTATGTATGATAAAGAAGAAGTTGGTTTTCTATATATAGAATAAGAGAGATGTGTTGAGTCTTGCCAAGAAACTAGGGTGTCTAAGAAAGGAATAGAAGAGTTATGTGAAAGTTCATATGTGAAGGATATAGAAGGGTGTATGTTGTTTATGTAAATGAGAATGTTATTAATATTAGTGTTTAGTGGGGTTGCGCAGAATATGTCATCGACATAGCGAAGCCATGTCGAATTTAGGAGGAGGGGGTGGGAGATTATGAAATAATGTTCAATGAGCTCCATAAAGATATTGCTAAGTGTGGGAGATAAAGGGGAGCCCATTGAAAGACCTGAAGTTTGTTTGAAAAAAGAGTTGTTGAAAGTGAAGAAACTATGATCAAGAGTAAGGAGAATTAGTTTTTTTATGAGAGAGAAAGGATGGTTTAATGAGATATTGTTTTCTGTTAGATATTTTTCTAGTAAGTTAAGTGTGAAAGGAACAGGGACAGATGTAAAGAGGGAAGTAACATCAAAGCTTAGAAATTGGTGTGTGGTAGGGTTAAGTGTTTGTGTACGTTGTATGAAATCATGAGTGTTAGAAAGATGAGAGGTGGAAATAGTGCCTATTAGAGGTGTAAGTTGGGAGGATAACCAGGAGGAGAGTTTGTAAGTTACACAGTTTGTATTAGAAATGATAGGTCGTAAAGGGTGGTTTGGTTTGTGTATTTTGGGAAGTCCATAAAAATATGCTAATTTAGTCATGTAAGATTTATTAACATTATGGATATCAGGTGTTTGTGAGCAAATGAGTTTGAGATTTTTATTGAAATTATTTTGGGAATTTATAAGGGGATTATTATTAAGTTTAATGTATGTATTAGCATCGGAGAGAATATTATTACATTTATTTATATAATCCATGTGGTCAATTATTACAATTTGATTACCTTTGTCGCTTCTAGTGACGATAATATTATTGTTCTTCTTCAAGTTTGATAAAGCATTATAGAATTTAATTGGTAATTTATTTTGTTTATCATTAGTAACTAATTCATTTAGTAGAAATCCTTTTAGTATATCTTTGTTTATTGAACTATCGATGATTGTTTTTGACCAATGTTCGTAGTCAACGAAAAATTGTAGGTTATTATCAGATTTTTCAATGGCGAATGACAAGCCATAACCTAGTAACAATCTCTCGTCATCCTTAAGTGTATAACTAGATAAATTTATAACATTGTTTTGGTCTGATGAAGTATACCATTACTATTATAAAATTTCTTTCTTGCTTTTTTATAGGCTAAATTAATGTGATATTGAGGATATTTAAGTTTGGAAAAAGTTAAGTAGAGAAATTTAGTTTCAGAGTGGAGTTTAGAGGGGGAGCAAAGTCGAAAGGCTCTAAGGTAGTGAGAGGTTAAGGTGGCTAGTTTTGTATTATAAGAGTGTGTGAAAAAATTTTATAATAGTAACCCTCCTCTTTCAAATAACAATACCACTTATCTGCCGATACCTTACAATATTAACCACAATGCAAAAAAACACCTTCCAAAAAATATATGTTTTACTAAAAATAACACTATTCCTTTAAAAAGAATATTTAAACCCCCTAAAATTAATTATCAAGACTCTCAATGTGTTTATAAAATACCATGCCATGACTGTTCTGCAGTATATATCGGAGAGACAACTGATCTAACAAGAAGAATAAAACAGCACCAATATGATC
>JABUQX010040231.1:0-32558 GCA_015478945.1 Trachelipus rathkii
GATCATCTCAAATGAAAAGGAAAGCAATACTTTATCTACAGTTAACGACGTAGGGAATGAAATGTTCATCTCATTAGAGCTTCCTACTCAACAAATGAAATTTATTAACTTGTGAGTATAAGGCTCTGGTTTTGACAGTTAATTTATGTTGGATTTTCATTGGAAAATAATTTAAAAATTGGATTAAAAACTCTCACCGGCGTTTAGTTGACTGAAAAAAAGTGTTAAAAAAATTTATTAAAAAGAGACTGTAAAAACCCATTATCTTCAAGTAGTTTTTAAGTAGTTTTTTTCTGCTTCTCAGTTGTAAAAGTAAATTTACTGATACACTAAGTTTTTGAGTAGTTTTTATTGCTTCTCAGTTGTGAAATTGTTGTAAAGGTGAATATTGCTGTTACACGAGAGGTAGTTGCTAAGGGTATAAAAGAGAAAGCCTGTGAAAAACAATTGTGCATTATTATTATGATCTAGGGACGGCTTGGTGGTGGAATGGTATATTCACACATATTTAAATAAACTTGCTGTGAAATTTTGTAGTAAGAGTATAAAGTTCTATAAAGTTTGTTTATCGATAGCTGTCGATCTTTTAAAAAGGTACAAAATTAATATGAAGATGGTTCAGAAAAATATGGGAAACATTTTTGGACAAAAAATATTAGTATGTAATTTTTACTATTTAAATGGAATTTAGTGAGATGAATATTGACACTTTCTCCTTCATTTATATAATACTTTATATAATACAAATCTATTAGTGAGATATTTAGAAAAATGTATTAGAACATTTAATTCATTTTTATTCATTTAATTATGGTCTATTATGAAATAAAAATGACAAATGAAAAATTTTATTATAAAATTCAGAACAAAAGATAGTTAAGTAATCAATATAATTTTATATACGATGACCGTTTCACAAAAACTCACTCTTTAGAACGACTTACTCCCGATCGACATTTTTCTTGTTTCTTAAATGCCTATATATACTCTCACAAGCATTTTTGCCTTCTTCAATCCCATTTGATACTGATTGATGTACTATTAATAGTCTTTCCTATATTTCTGTTTTTGTATGATATGTATTTGTCTGACCTCTAACCGAACATTGAAATTTTAAGACGAAACTGTTTTTCGGGAATAAACCCCGAATTTCCATTTATAGGGACGGAATTATTTGGGGATTATTATTTATACTAGTTTATTATTATCAATTACACACACTTTTATTAATATTATTATTATTATATTATTATTAATTATATTATTATTATTTATATATATTATTCATTTTTATTATTATTATTATGTATTATTATTTTAATATTTTACATTTTAAATATTCACAATTCAGTAGTCTGGTAACATTTATAAGTATATATATATATATATATATTATATATATATATATATATATATATATATATATATATATATATATATTTATATTATATATTTTATATTTCTCATTATGTATCTATTATATATATATATTATATTACGATATATATATATATATATATATATATAATGATATATATATATATATATATATATATATATATATTATATATATATATATATATATATATATATATATATATATATATATATATATATATTATATTTGCTCTGCCCTTCGGCATTTCGATGAATGTTTCGATGCGACGCAAGACATTTCAAAAGCCTCCGACAATGTCTTGCTCAAAGCTATCTATTCTTCTCTTTGATTTCCTTTCCGGTCCTTCAATAGCAGCTGATGTAGACGGCCACTGTTCATCCTTTAAATAGTGGTGTTCCTCAAGGTTCTATCCTATCCTCAACTCTCTTAATACTTTTCATTAATGACATTCTTTCAATTACTTCATCACCTCTCCACTCCTATGCTTACGATTCCACCCTTCATTACTTCTCTCATTTGGAAAGACGTTCCTCCTAATTTCTCATCTTTCTGGAATCTCTAATTGGGGCAATTGAAAACAAGGTTGTTTTTAATGCCTCAAAAACTCGGTTCCTTCATCTTTTTGCAAGGCATAATCTTCCACACAACCACCAAAACAGTAGTAATAGAACGAGTTCGTAGACGACAAAGATTTCGCTAGGAAGGAATAGAGGTATCGCTTTCAAACTTGGAATATAATCTATCTAGGTGTTAAACTGATCCCACGCGAGTTTTGGTGACCGTAGGTCACCCCTAAGGGGGTGCTGCGCCCAGGTCAAATTCGTCCTGAAAACATGATAGGCTTAACGTATCGGGCTGAAATTTGGATGTGTGCTATATGATGACGTAATCTCGTCGTAGACGAGATTACGCGTGCGCGTGAGCGCACGTGCACGCGTGCGTGTGCCCACACATATATTATTATTATTATTATTATTATTATTATTATTATTATTACGTCGAAGATTCAATTCCCGAAGGGAATTGAATCTGAGTCGAAAAACGAATTCCTGTAAGGAGTTCTTTCTACGCACTCCGACTTTGCTTTCCGCCACGGTTGCTTCTTCGCATCGTTCCGATTTCGGATCTTGCCGCCTGCCTCCGACTCCGAACTTATCGTATCGTGCTAAAATTTGGAGGGTGGTTAGATGGTGACGTAACCTCGTTGTAGACGAGATTACGTTCCCCATGGGTCCCCCGAAGGGGGACCCCACCCCCATTAAAAAATCGAAGTGTTCGTATAAGGCTGAAATTTGGTGAGAGGATTCAGAGTTGAGTTTCTAGAAAGAGTTGGTATTGGAATACTTGAGGAGTGTGGCTCCGGCACGGTGCTGGAGCACTGCGGTGCCGAGTTAATAAACAGTCCGTATAACAACATGTTGCTGTCCTTATATAGGTTATAGAGACGTAGATCTCGAATATGATGGTCTCAATGTCGTAAGGGGTGTCTGGCCCCATTAGGGGGATCCTGACTGAAAAACAAAGCACAGAGTGCAAAAGGCTCGAAGGAAGGAAGAAAGAAGGATGAAAGATTAAAAGAAGAAGAAAGAATGAAGAAGGAATTTGACTCAGAGGAGTAGGAGTTTGAAGCTGCACGGTGCTGGCTCCGTGCGGTGCCGAGTTATTTAAATATTTGTGTAATGATACAATATTGGTGTCTTATATATGTTATTGGGTCTGGTAGATTCGAAAAATATTGTTTCAGAACCATAAATAAAAAAAAAAATAAAAATAAATAAATAAATAAAATTTCATTATTCTTTTTGTTTATATTATTTTTAACGTTTACATACCTAAAGCCGTAAATCAGTAAATCAACCACCCAACCTACACTCCTGTCATCATGATCTCTTGATCTATTGATCTATTGATCTATTTGATTCAAGTAATTTTTTTACTAAAATTGTCACCTTACCTACCTAAGCAGTAAATCAGTAAAATCAAAGCCATCATCCAGCACGCTCCTACCTACACGCTTATCCAACTATGATCTATGGATCTATTGATCTTTGATCAATTGATTCAGGTCAAATTTTTTACTAAAAATTTTCATGTTTTACAAGCAATAAATCAGTAATCAGTAAATTAAACCACCCTCCACCCCCCTGTCCAGTTGTGATCTATATGATCTATTGATCCTTATTGATCATTGATTAAAAGTAATTTTTTTACTAAATTTCAATGATTTTAACATACCTAAATCATCTTTCCTTTATCAGAAAAATCAAAACACCATCCAAAAACCTGCGGTCAGTTGTGATCTATTGATCTATTGAATCTATTGATTCAAGTCAAATTTTTTACTAAAAATTGTAACGTTTTACATAGCCCTAAAGGAGTAAATCAGAAATCAACACCATCCGCCACCCTCCGCCCATTCCTTGAATCTATTGATCTTATTGATTCAAGTCACATTTCGTATATCATTTTGTGTATAAACATAACATACAAATAAGTTCTTTGAACAAAGAATATTATGCTGACGTAACAAAGTTTTCACATAATAAAGCTTACTAGCATCATCTGAACTATGGATATAACCACAACGACAATCCTAACACATCTTAAACGAGGATAAACACGTTAACGTTAACAAAGTTGACACTTAAACAGTAAAGTACTCATATACATCAAAACGTAACTTATTCACACTGGGTCAAGCATGTCACTAACATAACAATGTTAATTTTACATTACATGTAAATATTTTAAACTAAAAATTTACATTAACTTGTGTAAAGTTGATATACCAACGAATATATGTAACGTAACAAAGTTTTACTTAAAAAGCCAATATAACATTGCTAGAACTAAGATAATAATATACAACGACAAACCTGAACATCTTACGCAAGAATAAACTGCTAAATTAACAAAGTCAAACTTATGAACAGTAAGTAACTAACATCAGGCTCACAAAATATAATCCATTTCGCACTTATCAACATATCTCAAATGAATGGTAATATTTACATTAACATAGTAATTGTACAACCATAGTATAATTTAGCCTCACTTGAATAATACATAAATGCATAATAACCGTAATAGGTAAAGACAAACAAGTAAGTTTTTACTATTCTGTAAAGCTACTATGAACATAACGGTCTTACAGAACAAACCAGACGGAATAAACAGCTATCATTAACAACAAAGTCAATAAAGCGAACATTAAATGCGGGATTCTTTACATTAACATAGTAATATTTCAAAAATTTATCCTCACTTACTAACCATCACTAATAACTCTTTTTAGACTCCGCCTCCGTTCAGAAAATACCAACTCTAAACATGAAAATGATTTTTATGCTTTATCCCATTTGCATAAGTGATGCAATACCTTTTTTTGACCTCATGGCAGGAATACAGCATGTAGCAGTAGCCATTCGTTTTTACGATTAATATAAATGACACAGTCGTTGGAAATAACGAAAGCTTTCGGTGAAGATAAATCACAAGCAGACTAGAGATGCGGGGAGATGTCATCGTATCAAGCACGCGCAACTATCCTAGCTGAAGAAAATAGTGATAAACAACCCTTAAATGTAATGAGATTCTTCTTTCAACAAAACAGAAGAAAGTAAACAAGAATCCGACGTACGAACCATATCAGTTAAAAGGGTATATAATTTCGTTAGACAACACAAACAACATAACGATATTTTTTGGCCATCCCTATTATATACTAACCAACGAATATATGCAACGTAACAAAGTTTTTCACACTAATAAAGCTAACATAGCATTACCAGAATTAAGAATATAATGTACATGACAAAACCTAACCAGCTTACGCACGAATAAACTACTACATTAACAAAGTTCCATACTTAACAACATAAAAGTACCTAGCACAGCGGGCAAACGTTACCTATTCAACTTGTCTCAAATATGAATATCAAATAATCAATGTTAATTTTCATTAACACTATTGATTTACGGTCGCATTTCGAGTATCATTTCGGATAAACATTAGCACAAAGAGTTCTTTATTCCTAAACATCGAACATAGGCTAACATAAAAGGTGTTTCACATTAATAAAGCTAACATAGCATAATTAACTAAGAAAATAATGAAGCCGACGAATCATAGCACAACTCTAAGCACGATAAACTGTTAACACTTAACAAGTTCACACACTTACACCTGTAAGTAACTAACATTGCATACAAAACGTAACCTATTCCATACTTTTTCCAAGCATCTCTTCTAACATATTTAAGTGTTAAATTTTACATTTGACCAGAATCATTTAACGAAGAAATTTATCATAAACCTGTTTAATCATCATACTGACATCAAACGAAAACTGGGTAAACATAACAAAGTTTATCCAAACATAACAACAAAATGAGTTCTTTATATAGTAACCATCGAATATATGCTAACGTAACAACATTTTTTACATTAATCAAGCTAACATAACATAACTGAACTAAAATATAACGTACAACTGACAAACCTAACACAACCATACGTACGAATAAACTACTACATTAACACACTTCCGCACTTAAAAAACAGTAAAGTACCTAGCACTTCGTACAAACGTAACTATTCACACTTTTTAAACATATCTCTAACTATCATGTTAATTTTACATTAACGATCGTAATATTTTAACAAAAGTTTAGCATAAACCTGTCTAATCATCATACTGCAAAGAATATATAATGCAAACGTAACAAATGTTTTACATCAACTTCGTAATATTTACAAAAATTCATCATAACCTCGTCTTAAATATCATAATCCCAGCGAATAATTGCAAACATAACAAAGTTTAACCAAACATACAACAAAAAATAACAAATTTTACCCTGACATAACATAAAAATAAAGTTTTTTTGAATAAATATCATAGTAAACCGTAATAGTTTTACGGATTTTAAAGCAGTAAATCAGAAAAGAAATTAAACCATCCATCCCTGCAGTCCCCCCTACCCATACCACCCGCCTGTGATCTAATTGAACTATTGATTCAAGTCATATTGAGTATCATTTTTGGATAAACATAACAAAAAAATAAGTTCTTTATTTTCATGTTTAAGAGTTGTATTTTCTGAAAAGGGGAGAGTCTAAAAGAGATAGCCTAAATATTTACTTGTCTCGTCTTTACTCGTTTAGGTTTAAGATAGTTAGTAAGGTTATTGATAAATTTGGTAAATATTACTATGCTAATGAAAATCCCCGCATATGTTCGCTTTATTGACTTGTTGTTAATGATAGCTGTTAATTCGTCTGGTTGTCGTGTGTTAAGTTCGTTATGTTCATAGTTTAGCTTTAACAGAGAGTAAAACACTCTTACTACTTTGTTTGTCTTTACCCCTTAGGTAATTATGCAGGTTAGGTAAACTATGCAGGTTAGGTAAGGTTATGCTAATTTTTTTGTTAAATATTACTATGTATGAAATAACATTGTCCATCGTTGGAGATACTGTTTGATCTAACAGTGGGCGAATGTGATTATTTTCTTGTGAGCCTTGTTAAGTTACTTTTACTGTTGATAAGTTTGGACCATTGTTAAATGCTAGCAGTTTATTCGTGCTTAAGATGTTGTCAGGTTGTCTTGTATTTAATTCTTAGTTCTAGCAATGTTAAGTTGGCTTTATTAATGTGAAAACTTTGGTTACCTTCATTCTTTCGCTGGTCTGTATGATAATTACACAAGGCTATGGTAAATTTTTGGTTAAATATTACCATGTTAAGCTAAAATTAACATTGTTATGTTAGAGACATGCTTGACCAAGTGTGATAAGTTATTCGTTTTTTGGCATGTTTGTTAGTTAATTTATCTGTTGTTTAAGTGTGAACTTTTACGTAACCGTTTTATTCTGTTTAGATGTGTTAGGATTGTCGTTGTGGGTTATATTCATAGTTCAGATGATGCTAAGTAGCTTTATTAATGTGAAACTTATGTTACGCCAAGCATATTTGTTTTGATCTTTGTATAATAGAACTTGATTTTATGCTATGTTTATCCAATGAACTACACGAACTGTGACTTGACCTCAAAACGAATCAATAGAATCATAGATCAACGGATGGACAGGAGGGTGGCAGGATGGTGGTTGATTTTCTGATTTATGCTTTAGGGTATGTACAACGTTACATCTTTAGTAAAAAATTTGACTTGAATCAATAGATAATGGATGGACAGCTGGACAGGCAGGTTTTTGGATGGTGTTTTGATTTACTTGATTTACTGATTTATAATGTAAACTGACAATTTTAGTAAAAAATTTGACTTGAATCAAATAGATCAATAGATCATGATCGGACTGGATGGTACTGGGGAGGATGTTTGGATTTACTGATTTACTGATTTATGGTAATAACATGAAACTTTTAGTAAAAAAATTGACTTGAATCAATAGATATAGATCAATAGATAATAGCAACAATAGATCCATAGATCAGACTTCGTCAGGAGTGTGTTGGATGATGGTTTTGATTTACTGATTTCTGTTTTAGGGTATGTAAACATGACGATTTTAGTAAATTTGACTTGATCAATAGATAATAGATCATAGATAATAAGATCTAATAGATCAAGAGGAGTTGGGTGGTTTGATTTACTGAATTTACTGATGGGGAGGGTGGTTTTGATTTACTGATTTACGCTTTAGGGTATGTATTTTCCCATTTTAGTAAATAAAATTTTTTAAACTTGAATCAATAGATCATAGCTGGTTAGGATGGTCAGGAGGGAGGCGGAATGGTGGTTGGATGGTGGTTTGATTTACTGACTTTACCGTTTTAGTAATGTAATAAAATGTAATTTGTAAATATTATAGAAAGAGAATAACAAATCATTTTATATTTATTTATTTTTATTTCTATTTTTTTATTTTTATGGTTCTGAAACCAATATTTTCGAAATCTACATACCAACATATATAAAGACCCAATATTGTATCATTACACAATATTTAATAACAAGGCCAACCGCACCGGAGCCAGCACGGTGCCGCTGTCAACTCTACTCTTTGAGTCAGACTCTCTTCATTCTTTTTCTTTATTTCATCTTTCACTTCTTTCCTTATCCCTCTCGACCTCCTGTTTTGTACTTCTGTGCTTTTTTTCAGCCAGGAAGTCTAATGGGGGGTAATAGCCCTATACGGTCTTCATAACATCATATTGAGATCTACGTGTCTCGAAACTATTAGGACACAACATTGTTGTTTATCGGACTGTTTATTACTCGGACTGCAGTGGCTCCCAGCACGTGCCGGAGCCTTCCAGATTCAATACACTTTCTAGAACTGCAACTCTGAACTCCTCTCTAATTGCCTTGATACGAACACTTCGGGGACATGGGAACGTAATCTAGTCTACAACGAGGTTAACGTCACCATTCTAACACCCTCCAAATTTTAACCCACGATTCGATAAGTTCGGAGTCGGAGCGCAGGCTGGGCAATTTGAAATCGAAACGCTGCGAAAGAAGCACCGCGGCGGAACCGCAGTCGACTGCTAAAAAGGACCCTAAATGGATTTTTTTTAATTAAAATTTTTTTTTTGGGAATCGAATTTGAAAGACGATTCGGAATCGATTAAATACATTTTTTATATATCTATAATAATAATAATAATAATAATAATAATAATAATAATAATAATAATAATAATAATAATAATAATAATAATAATAATAATAATAAAATATAATATAATATGTATGTGTGGGCAACGCACCGCGCGCAGTGCGTCTCGCGTACGCGTAAGACGAGATTAGTCATCTATAGCACAATGCCAAATTTCAGCCGATCGTTTAAGCCTAGACATGGTTTTTCAGGAACGATTTGGCCATTGGCACTAAGGGGGCAGCACCCCTTAAGGGGTGACTATGGCACCAAAATCGCGTGGAATCAGTTTACACACCTAGATAGATTATATGCAAGTTTGAAGCGATACCTCCTATCCTTCCTAAGAAATCTTTGTCGTCTACGAACTCGTTCTATTACTACTCAAAACATCTTCATCGAAAACAACTCAACAAATCTGTTCTAAATAGTTTTTTTTTCTTCATTTAAGTGACAGGATCACGTTAATCTCTTTCTTAAGAAGCTGAGTATTCTGAGGAGTCTTCAAATTTCTTCATCACCCCTGTTAATTTTATTTTCAAATGGTGTCGTTCTCCTGTATGGAGTATGCAGTGCATGCATCTGGGGTGATTTCACTAAATGCTACGTTTGGAAGGCCAGTCTAGGGCTTCGTCTTCAAAACTTTCGCGATCAATCACATATACCCTTCGAATTGGCTGCATCGCCAATCACTTACCAAAATCTTTTTATCAGCGGAAACTGATTTTTTTGAGCTCTCCCCGTCGTAATTCTTCCTGGTACCATTTGAAAGGGCTCATAGCCACACATATACTAATACACCCTCATATATATCACAGCTTTTTCTTTTAAGCATTATTACTATTATTTTTTAAATTTTTGTCTTACATATTTTGCAATTATCTTTTTTTTTATTTTTTTAGTATTATTTTTTTTTATTTACTATTTCTGGTAAAAATCTATTATTATTATTCTTATTCATATATTATTTATTCCAAACTCTTTTTGACTTGCATCACTACGCTATTTCATAAACCAACATGTCCAATGAGTTCCAGAACCTTTAATTGAATCTTTCATAATTCCACATTCATTTCATTTATTAGAGAAACTTTTGGTTTGTTCTCGGGATTTGCTCACCAGGTATAATTTTATTATATTATATATATTTATTATTTATATTTAATTTTTATATTTACTGTTGATACTCTAGTAATATTATTATTTTATTTTTTATTATTTTATTTTTTAAATTTTACTTATTTTCTTTTTAACTTTTATAATTTTTAACTGTTTAATCTTTTAAACACATTTTATTTTTGATTTTTGATTTTCCATTTTTGTAATTGAATTTGATCTTTGAATATTTATTAGCTAATTTTCGATATAGTTTACATCTGTACAATATAAAATTTTTTTCTTTTCTAGCATGGCTGAATATGATGAGCATAGGGATACTCAGATAATCATTCGACTATTTGAAATATATTTCGAATAAAGATTAACTATGTCTTTGGTATCATTGCCTAGTTCATTATACCTTATCATTATATATAATATATATATATATTATTATATATATATATATATAATAATAATTAATATTATCTGATATATATCTTAATATATATTTATATATAATATTTCTATATTTCCAGATATTATATAAACTTTAACTTTCAATTATAAAATGACTAAAATTTTATATACACATTATATTATATATATATATTATAATATATCTAATATAATAAATAATATATATATATAATATCATATAACAGTGGCGTATAAAGGTAGTTTACGAACCCACGCCCCCCGCGACTATATTTTTAGTGAGACCCCTTTAGTCATGGGACTGGGAGTGGATAGAGTTTTGAAAACTTTGAATAGAAATTATTTAAACTTTCACCTTAAGTTAAGTTAATTAGATTACAATATATATAAAGATACACAGAGTGTATTTGCATATGAAAAAAAAAGGTTAAATATATATATATATATTATATAATATATATATATAATATATAATATAATATTAATATATATATATATATATTATATATATATATATTATATATTAATCTTTATATATATATATATATATATATAATAGATCTATATATTAGCACAATCTTCTATAATATAATATATATAATAATATATATAATATATATATATATATTATAATATACTATATATTATATAATCTAACATATGTAATATACGGGAAGTAAAAAGCGCATTTTTAAAACACTTTTACATTACTTTTATATGGTAAGTAAATCACAATACATTATACAAATAATACATACACATAGTTATGTATACTATTAAACTTTATTTTATACTTTGAACATTAATAGTCTTATAAATGCTCATTAATTCACCTGACTTACGTATATGTTTGCATATATATATACACAATGTTCGCAACTAATTTATCTTCAATAATCTCGTGCGCGATCCCTATAACTACTTATGCTAGTATACAGCATTATATCTACTATTAATTACGGTAGGTTTGAGTTCATAGGTACTTCTCACAATATAACTTTTATTAGTTTAATATTGAGGAAATCAGAAGTCATCTAAAGTCAAAGATAGCAAAAACTATGTCTATCACGTGTAGTATCAGAAAACTTATAAGTTGAAAGTGTAAAAAAACTATGTTAGAGTGGACATGTATCTAAAACACAAAATATAACGTTCAATCAAAGTTTTAGGTCATTTTATTCTATTATATCTTTATTCCTGCCAGTCCACTTAACGTAATGAACCCCATTAATATTCCGGATAACTATTTAGAACTCCTGTTACAATAGGTATCATCGGTCAAACATAGTATTTTTTTGATTAAAAACTAGTTACTCAGCAGATACATCTATGAGCTACTTTTTATCTGTTTGTTCAGGCAAGTGGTACTGATAAACGTAGCATCAAAAGCTAAATCACAATTAGTTATTACTCACCTTCTCTCATTACTTACTGGCCCTATCCTGAGATTTCAATTTGGCCTATTAGTAATTTAATGCTATATAGTAAACCTCACCTTAAATAATTGATAGCATAGATTATAAATGAGTTAACTTTTTGAAAGTCATCAAAGACTATGTCATTAGTTTATTTGCGATTTATGTTCGGAGGAACATGAAGTTCAATATTGCATTAGTTATTGAATTTCTGGTCATTTCTACATAATGCTTGCAAAACTTCATCCCGTGACAACTGTGAGGTTATTAGTTTGGTGTACAACATATATACCTATCTCTAAATAAGATGGAAGACTTAAATACCATGATAGAACAGTTGTTACTTAGTTATTTAGTATGAGTGTTTTAGAAGTGATGTTATATTTACTATACCTAAAATTTATAGCTTTGAATATCATGCAAGCTTCAAAATATGATAAATGATAAATAAAGTAGACATTTGTCTTTATTTATTCTGTCGCCTCACAATATCCAATCGATAGAGTCTTTGTTTGAGCAATTAGGTTAACTTTATTGAAGTATATATATCGTATCTAATATAATATATAATCAATTATTGTCAAGTGTGTGTGGACACAATAGACAATAGACTAGTCGCAGTTCTCATCGAGAGCAAGGTCTCACATAGTACGCGGCATACTATTTCATTCACAGCTAGCTTGTTGCTCAAGAATCGCTTCTATTTGATGTGACATATAAGCAGGTTCAGATGTTGAGAAGACAGATTTCGATATTATTATTGCTACCCCTTAAAAACTCTGAGTTGACAGTGAAAGCTGACCATAATTTTCTGTAGTTATATAATACTACGATTCAGTAATAACAAACAATCCAATTTTGTGTATACAGCTTTATTGATATCATTCACACATTAGAAGCTTAATTACTGAGGTTGGTATTAGACGTAGTCTCAAGTGTCCAATTTCTGCATTAGGCGGCAACATAATAATACGCAAATAAGAATTTATAAGATACTAACAAGATGCCAGAATAGAGTAGAATAGAGAGAGTAAGAGTAGTATGTAAGAGAGATAGAGAGAGAGAGATGAAGAGAGATGAAGAGTAAGAGATGATAGAGAGAAAGAGAGAGATGAAGAGAGATGAAGAGAGAGATGAAAGAATAATAAGACAGAGAGATGAGTAACTAGATCAGAGTCGTAAGTAGGTCGTAAATATTAAATCTTAAAATCTTTTTCATATTTATTACAATTTTTACAGGAAGATTTCAACATCCGACACATTTAAGAAGTTATGAAAATGTTTATATAATTTGGTACTCTTACAATTAAGGCAGTATTCTGCTCAATTTCTATAAATCATATCACATAGAAATTACAGATTCTGTCAGAATCTTCGGATCTCTATATAAGCTATAAAAAGTCCGTCATTCAGTCTTGAATCTAACAGATATCTCATCTTATTTATCTACTTATAGCGAGAGAGAGAGAGAGAGCTTTCATTAATGGAGTTTTATCGAAAAGTGCTCACCTCTTCCCGCGATGAGCGGCTCTCGGCTTGCTGGCCCGCCAGTAACTGTACCTAGTGAAATCTAGGGATGTGTTATGTTATGCCAACATAGTGATTAGGCGCATCGGAGCGTGTCTTGCAGCTGGCTTGCGTGCAGGGACTGAAAAGAATGACATTACTCCATACAAGCGATTAATTATTCGTCAACATGCACTGAAATGCAATATCCGCCTGCTGAAAAATTTGCAACCTAAAATTGTCCCTTTTCACTAAGAACAAGCACCGGCGGTCGCCCAATAAACGCTTTTTCCGAGAGTAATATAACCCTTTCACTTCCATTTTTAATTGAACCGAGATATTTTTTTTCACAATCATTTGAGACGACTACTATAGATGATTTATAATAATCCTACTATTATATATCACTAAGCTGATTATAATATATAATATAAGTAACCCCACCACATCAAGCACAGATATAAATTTCACGAGGCCCTAGCTTAGACCCTGGAAAACGAACCTCGGACCACCTAGCAGATTAAAATGCGAAGCCAAAAGTGGTGCTCGTGCCGAGATGTTGACATTCCCAGCAGGGATGAATGCTTTACAGGGGTGTTTTCTATGTGGAGGTATTAAGATAATAAAAAATTCAAGAAAGAGAGAACCACAAGGTATTATTGCAGTGAAGAATTGATTTCATGATCCTGTATATATACTATAATATCTATAATACATAATATATATAATACTTATATCAATAATCTCCTACATACGCAATACAACCTACTGAGGTGGAATATACAAGCGCAAAGAAACACTTCGATACTAGGAAATGAGAATCTAAAATTGGCAGCATAAAGAATATCACGATATATTGACAAGAGAATGATGATACTTATAGACGTTAAGGGGCATATAGTAGGATATCATAGAAGTGTGAAACTCGAAAATATACGACAAAAGCCTCCTAGTGCATATAGTAGCCCCATCTATATTCAAACATCTCATAAACATAGCAACACTTGATAGGATAGTGAAAATATTAGGCAGATCCTCAATACATACTCTTATATCCCTTAATAATACATCACCCAGGATGGAGGGCGGTCGCGCATCTCAAAAGGAGTAAGGCGGGAACATGTGAGGCGCCTGGTTAACTGCGCTACTCTTCTCAATTTTGTTAGATTTTGTGTAGTATCTCATACTATAAAAATACATGTATATCAAATCCCTTAACCAACCATTCATTCACCAGAAGTAATGTGGAGTCGCAAACCATCATCGGGCTGATCATAAATTCTAAAAAAATGAGTAAAAAAAAAAAAAGTCTGAAAAGTTTTTTCATTGCACCACAAAGTTTGCATGATAACCAGACGAAAACACAAGATCTTTAATTTATTTATTTTTATTTAAACTTAGACTTGAAAGGTTTTTTTAATAAATATTGTAAATTTTTGAATAAGTAAATTCATTCATCTTTTCAACTACTTATTTAATAATAATTAACTTCTAAATTATTAAAATCTATTTATTTACTTACAATTAAATTATATTTAAATACATCGTGAAGAACATGTACTTACTACCTTACAATTAAATTTTTTGGGGGGGGGTGGGGGTGGGATCGTTAAAACATCCAACATATGTCTACAGTTTGTTCACGCATAATATATGCCGTTTTTCTATATGTTTTTAGTTCCAGATATACTGAAAAAACATGTTTCCTGGTAGGCCAATGACATAATTGGGCACGTTTTCTCAGGGTAAAGGAGGCTTGTTGGAGGGGGGGGGTGTAGAAAGTGAAAAGTAAGTTCCTTCTGTTTGCAACATGGTGGAACCTGCTCTCGACGCGAACATAATTTCGCCAAGACTGGGGTGGAATATAACTTTTTTATTGTGAAGAACATGTACTTAAGTGTTGTTCAAATTATATACACATTGACTTATAACTTGATTTTCTCCCCGGCGTTACCATAGGTGGGTTTTTGTTGGGCGCGCCTGGCTCGTGCTGCGGGGCGGGGACCTGAAAAGTTTGTTTCCCTATATTTAATCCCAGACCCATACCCCGCCTCTGTCGCCTCTGAGCCCGTACAATAAGCCAGGCCGCAGAGTTGGACTTGAAAAAGATGTACAAGTCCAACTCTCAATTTTTTTGAAATTAATACCTGTACCAGAAAATTATCTGACTTCCAACTCAGGAATTATAAATTTTAAAGTGATATATTCTTGGTTATAAAAAAAGTTAATTTCAACATTGGTTTCTAACTTTCTATATTAATATATCATATATATATCTGTACAAGAATAAGAAAGGAAGGATAAATATTTTATTCTTGGAAGAATCGCTATAAGATTCCTACATATTAAAACTGCAGCTATAAATTTAACCACATCAGCTAATTCCCTAATATTCCTGAAATCATGGGGATAAATTTATAACCCTCAAGACCTTTAAAAAGTTTCCAGTGAAAGGGAGACAATTACCAAAATCTGAGCGAACTCTTCCAAAGGTTTGAAATTAATTTCACAATTAATAATAATTTCTTAGAAAATATTTAGTAAAATGAAAAATAAATAAGCCTATATAAAAATGAAAATTGATCAAACCAATTATACCCTTTCAAACAGCTGATTAGTTTATAATATGCATATAGGACAGCCAGAATTGTACATAATAAAAACTGAAGGAAAGAAAGAAAAAAAATATAACAAGTGTTGTTCTGGTATTCACTCATGTTAACATTTAACAAATCACCCATTCTATAAATAAAATAAGGCTAGCATAGCATATATAAAAATGAATTCTATTTGTGTGGTAAAGTTCCAGGTTCAATTTCGTTAGAAAATTTATACAAGTTTCTCTCTTTGATTATGGCAAAAATTCCTGGAGGTGTAGTTTTAATTAAAATATATAAAAAGAATCTCAGCAGTTGTATGGTCTCAGTAGGATGGACAGCTCTTTTCCACTGAAATTCTTCATCTTTTCTTAGGCTCTTTCATCTTCATGGGTAACTTTTTGCTGCTAGGTGAATAGGTGCCACCATCGTTTTAGCTCAAATCTGTGTCATTGGAGTGATAGCCAAGTATTTTTACCACTAGGGCATTGCAGTTGCATTGGGTAAGAGAGTTTGACGGAGAAAAGCTGAGACTGGAAAGATGAGTTTATGAGCTCTCTCCAAAGGAGGAGGTATATAGGAGTTCAAAAGAGCAATGACTGTTGTAATTTAGTGGGAGAATAAGGAAAATGAAGCACCTATTTATTCACTGGATGGCAAAAGATCAGGGCAGGTCAATGAGAGTGGAGGAGTGAAACCACTCTTAACTGTGTGATGCTTATTCTATACAAATATGAATGATACTCCAATACAGAGCAAGCCACTGGGGACGTAATAACTTCTGAAGAAATCTAAGAACATCCAGCCTCTTAAAAGCTTGCTAAGTGAGAGAAACAATGTGATCTTTCCAATTCCAAAAAAAATTTCACAGAAAGGGAAATATTCAAGAATATTAAGAACAAGGGGAGGTTTGAGAAACTTGTGAATGTAGTATGTTTTTGAAAATAATAATTGTAGTAGTGTGGAAGATTATAGAGTAGATAGATGAAGGAATTGGGTTTTTAAGCAATGAAAATAACCATGTTTATTATTCCCCAATTAGAAATATGAGGAAGATCTGAGGTCAGATGCTCTGAGACAATTCTCCTAGCACCAGGTATGTGCTGTAGGTTAAGGCACCCTTCAAAATGAAAGGAGTAATGAAAGTTGCAGTCATCGTCACAGTAGTAGATTGGTTAGAACTTGATAGATAGATCATTAATGAAGTGTTGTATAGGGGGTGCAAAGTCGTAGCTGAAATGGGTCTGGAGTCAGAGTCAAAGCAAAGCTAGAGCCATTTAATTCTAAAATGGTGGAGCTGGAGTTTGCCAAAAAAAAAATATATATATATTGGCTCCACAGCCCAGGAGTGGGGAATATGACAGAACCCTGTGGAACACCACCATTGACAGATTTAAATGATGAAGGGAAGCTGTCCACAGCAATAGCTATCGAATAACTTTAAATTAAATCAGAGAGGATAGATACTGAAAGAGTGAAGTGCACATAAAAGAATAAAAAGTCAGAGAGCAGGAAAAGATTACCAATAGATCTTTTTTTTAATGGAAGCCATATATATATTATATATGATATATATATATTATATTACTATATTATAGTATATATATTATATATATATATTATATATATATATTATTATATATATATTATATATATTATATCTGTATATATATATATTTATATATATTATTATATATATATATATATATATATATATATATAATATATTATATAGGTTCTTTTTCCGTTATCGATACATCGATATTTGTTATTTATTGAAACTATGGATTTAAATTGTTTTTAAATTTTAATAAATATAATAAGTTTTTTTTTCATAAAAATGTTGTTCATTTTTATTTATTTTTTCTCGTCTTTTATATATTTTTTATATTTTTAACAAACTTTTTTATTTTCACAACAATATTTAATATTGTTGATAAATTAATGAAAAATTAATATATGAACTCTCTAATAATCGGTTTTTTTCTTAAATTTTCACATCTCAAATTTAGGGCTTCCCGTAAAGTTCGGCATTTTTTCTTTACGTTAGATTGCTCAAGTTTACCCATTACCGTTACGGTAAGTTAGGTGTAGTAGTTCGTCAAACAAATTGTCCAGTTTACTACCTTACCTAAATACATAAAGTTATAAGATATAATTATACTGAAACATTATTGGGATTTAACTAAAGTTTTCTGCATGATTCCACACTTAAATTGTTTACATAATCCATGTGTTGTTTATGAAACTATCATTTGTAAGGCTCCCAGCAATGAAAGGAATTGAATTGCCTAATGTTTATTTCATTTTAAAATTTTGTTTGTTAAAATTAATAATTTTCAATATTATAAAATATAAAAGACAATAATTTAATACATACCAAAGAATGATCTTCACAATTTTTCTAAAAAATTTATTATGTTTATGTAAATAAAATAATTAAATGTAGTAGTTTAATGAAATATATTCGTTATTATCGATGTGGGGGCTTTAAAGGAAAAGAACCTATATATTATATACTTATATTATATAATAGTAATATATATATATATATAATATTATATAGGTATATTTATATTTTATATATATATAGCCGGAATTATTACACTCATATACTATTGTCTATATCCATTTGTTGATACAATATTCTAATAATTTCAGTTTTATTTTCTTTCTATTTATTCATGGAGTTTTTAACGTATAAGCTTAATTATTTGGCCTTTGAAGTCATTGGGTGGGTGCCACAAGTGTTTCACAATTCCTGGTGGGGCATGGAAGGGATACATGGTTTTAAGAAGTAAGCTTTAATAGTTATATATAGTAGCTATATATATATTTGATATCTATATATATTATATATATTATATATATATATATATAATATATATATATATATATATATATATATATATATATATATATATATATTATACTGTACATATTATGTGTTTTTATTGTTTTATATAATATAGATATATAATATATATATATAATTATATACTATATATATATGAAAGTATATAATAGTTATTATATATATTATATATTATATATTATATATATTATAATATATATATATATATATATATATATATATATATATAAATATTTATATATAATTCTTTTTATCCTTCATCTATTTTCCCATTAGAATGTGGAATATCTGCATAACAAATGCCTAAACGAATAGGATAGTTAAGTAGAGAACAATGAGGTAAGTTAATAGAAACCTCTCCCCTTCCCCCACTGTCCCCTTCAACCGCTTAAGTGAGAGTTTTGTCAGCAGTTAAAGAAAAATCACGCCTAAGGATATTCGCAAAAACTGCAATGAACCCTCAAGGTTGGTATTCCTTCAATGTCTGGATTCATTCCTTAAGGCCTCTAGGCCCAATTACCCATTACTTCCTCACAAAACCCGTGTCATTCTACTCCCTTATATCATCCTTTCTCTTGCCTAATACCAAACCATTCTCTTTGCCTTTGACTTCTTTCTGAATCAATTCCACTTTTTTTTTTGTCTCCCAGCCTGTGGTCCCTTAACACATAAACACTTAAACTAACTGTCTATCTCCATTACCTTTCCTTAATGACCGAAACTTATCTTATGACTCCTTGTATTCTCTCATTTATTGTCTTTCTTCATCGGATGCAACTCCCAAACCATGTTCATATTCATACATTTTTAACAATCAATTATTCCCCTCCTCTAACACGGCCATAAACTTCCTCTGAAGAGATTGTATTCCTTAGACCTATAGGACTCTTTATTCCACACATTGTTTCACTGCTAACATAATTCGCTGGTAACAAATATACCTCAACCAAACCCCCTAGCAACTCAAAGACTTAGTCCCTTTGTATTCTAGCCAATGTGTTTTAAATTGCACACCCCTTCCTACTCATTCACAAACTTTCCTACTGTTACTCTTTTGCATATCGCATCTGTTCCCTTTTTTCACGCCATCATTTAACCTAAAATTATTTAATATTCAGATTTACTCTGTTCGCAATTGCTCACTTTTCCGATCCCCAATATCACACTGCAGACTCTCCTCACTGGTGGGTTCGAATCACCTTACTCTTTATCTACATTTACATTCAAAAGCCCCTCTTTATCACACACTGCTAATTCCCCTCTTATAATTAATCTTGAAACTATTCTTTGCACATCAATAAATCATCATGTCTTTACATTAAGCATGGCACCCTCCACTTCTCTCATTCCTCCACCAGTCTAATTACACCTTCCCCTACTAATCCACCTCTATTCTTTCTTATCACCTTTTCCATCCATAAACAACTTAAATAGTCACATAACACAAACACATCCCTGCCTCATTACTCAGATATTAATTATTTTTAAAAAATCCCCCAATTAAATTAACTCCCTAAACTCCATTTTATCTTTACAAACTCTTTACTAATTTGACATTACATACATTTGATTCCATCTCCAGTAAGTCCTGATCACCAAACACCTTATATTTCACTGAAACACCAAGCCACAGAGCTTTCCTATTAATCCTGTTATACTTCTGTTGCAAGTCCATTAAAACCTAAAATACAATTTTATTCATTTTCTCTTCATTTTCTAATTTGTTTTCAAATAGTTGTTAAAACTTTGATTATATCATTCATCCCTTTACCAACATCTAAATGTACCTTCTTTCTTCAGTAATTAGTCCGGCTTAATTCACTCATGCATCTCTTTCTATCAAAAATATCCTAGCCATATATCTCCAGCTACAGCAGTCAAATAAATAATCCTTATAGTTCCTACATGTTCCTCTCTATCTCCTTAACCTTATTTAAAGCGACCTATTTACTGCGGTCTCCATCTGCCAATCTCTTTCGAACTATATCCTCCATAATACGCTTTGTTTCATCACTTCCATATCCAGGTTCAGTCACCTTCTCTACGTCCATTCTTGATGCATATTGTATATATATATATATATATATATATATATTATTTATTTTATATAATATAGATATATATATTATATATATAGTATTACTATTATATATATATATATAATATTTAATTATATGATACTATATATATATATATAATATATTATATATTATATTATATATTATATATATATTATATATATTATATAATATATTATATATATTATTATATATATTATATACTTATGATAATATATTTGTCTTCCCCATTTGGGCATTCCTGGAGTGTCAGAGTATACATTCCCATGACATTTTCAGTGCCGCAAAATGGTTCAATCCCACCTTGACCTCATATCCACATACACACTTCTCATAGGATAGATTCTCTGTATCGTCATTATAAACCATAAACACCTAACTATCTGTGAACTGACAACACTTTTTTCAATTATCCGTGTATGGGGGCGGAAGAAATTCCCACAATGTGTGGTTCTGCTTGTCGTCGGAGGTGATCATAAAATGGACAGTTGGTGTTTGGGTTGGGGACCCCACTACCACTTATTAATACCTTGTTGGTGTTCGTTTGGTTCTTGTCTTTGGTTTTTTTGTTTTTTTTATTTTTTTTTTTTTTCTATGTGTATGCTTATGCATTGCCCTCTGGTATTACCCTTTTTGCGTTGCTTACCATGCACCGTCTATTGTTTCACCTCACATTGTTCTGTGGCAAATAAAAGGGAGGGTTAAAGAAAAAATATGCATATGTGCAAACTATCACCACGCACGCATTCCATATGTTATTTTTGTTTCTTTTTTTTTTGTTTTTTTTTCACACATTTCTTTTCACACACAACATTATATTATAATTATTTATATTACTTATATATATTATTATTTATATATTTCATTATATATATATATTATATATATATTAATATATTATATATTATCTTATATTATATATATATATATATCATATATTATTATATATATATATATTTTTTATTCTTATCCTTTCTTTCTTTCTTCACCTGTCCCTCTTTGGCCTCCAAGACATTGGGGGTAAGGGTGCTGTACCAAGCCATCGAGAAAAGAAAAGCAGTATGTGAGAACATGACATAACGTCGATAAAGAATTAGCCCGCCTTAACTCACCTTCCGCCCTCCCTCTGTTACCATTAGAATTAGTGTAGGAGCTCGTCACAGACAGAAACATCCACCCTAAGAGCATCAATGCGGATCCTAATTTTGCGAACGTTGGCTCCTCAACTTTATTTTTTTTATGGTTAATGTCAATGTTAAGCGGTTCATCCCCTGGCCCTTGTATGGTGGGCCACTTACCATTTGCTCTCCAATTCAAACTCCCGCATTCTCCTCCTATCATGCTATACCTTTATTCCTCGCCTCTGCCTAAACTTCTACATTTCTCTCCTTCAGATTCATCACCGACTCGATTTCCCACTTTCGTCTTGCCGGTCTCGCCAGGCCCGGTTCGGTTTAATCGGGGTTTCAACACATTCTTCACCACTATAGCTCCGCTAACAACCGACTATCATTCATCCTTTCTCACATGACCAAGACCAATCTCAAACATACTTTTCATTGATTTCTCCGTCATTACCCTTTCCTCAGCTATCCACACCACTCTATAATATTCGTTCATTCCTCTTCTTTTATCAATTTTCTCTACTACCTTTAAGCACTCCCCTATATAGATTTGTCGCATCTGATATCATCTATTGAACTTTAATGAATCTATACTTTCTTATTCTCAGACCATAGTCCTCACTTATCCATATTTATTTTTCTAATAACCAGGTAACAACATACCTCCGATGTAAGACGCCTAGCACATTCTCATAGGACTTTTAGTCCTTTCGCATTCTACCAACGATTTATATTGCACCAGCCACCTTTCCTGTCCATTCACCAACTTTTCCTACTACACATCTGCTTATCGTCCAGTTCGCCTTTCTCTATTATTCTGCAAACATATACCCTAAATATTTATACTCCAGTACACTTGTTTCTAGCTGCTCACGTTCTTCTAATCATTTATACTTCACTTACTTGAGGAGTGTCCTCACATCACATACCATATACCTTTACTCTTATCCACTGTTTACTTCAAGGCCCGCTCCTTTTAACACACTCCGTCTGCAAATTCTCTCTACCACCTCTCAAACTACTTCAGATTTTCGCCACACATGGAACCCAATCTTATTCCGTCATTATGAATAGTAAGGGCACCCTCGTGCACTCATTCTCGCATTTCCTCCACCATTCTTTATGACTACCATTTCCTGCCATCGCCCACCTGTTTTCGTAATCTTCTTTCATAACCCCATCCATATACAAATTTGATAACCAAGGAGAGACATAACTCAACCCTGTCTTACTCCGCTATTTAATCCTAAACCAATCATTCACTCTACACATCATATATTCTTACACACGCTTCACTTATTCGGTCATTACATACTTTTGGATTCATTCAGGAACGCCTTACCACATCACTTCCACTAATTATCACTAACAACGCCTGCCATCAACGCTTTCCCTATTAACTCTATCAGATACGCCTGTTTGCACATCCAATAAAACCTAAATACAATTTATTCTTCTTGCTTATTTTCTTCAATCTTATTTTGTTTATTTTCAATGGTAAAGAGTTTGATCCACACATCCCCTCTACCACTCCTAAACGCACCTCGTTCTTCATCAATCAGTCCCTTCAGTCCCTCGACGCACTCTTTTCGACCAAAATACAAGCATATAGCCTTCCCGTTTAAGAACAACACTCATAACTTATTTCCCCTCTAATAATTTTCTACAGTTCGCCTCTTTTAGTATAGTTATATTTATATATTATTATTTATTATATAGTTATTTTATATTTATATATATATTATATATTATATATATATTATATTTATTATAAATTATATAATTATATAATTGTCTCTTTACGTATATACTATTTTTAGCAGTTATTATATATATATATATATTATACATTAGAGTCGTTTATTTGTTTTGTGTTTGTTTATTTAATATATCTATTTATATTTATATTATATAATATTTTATGATATATATGTATAATGTATATTTATATATTTATATTTATGACTATTTTTAGGTATGTTATATATGTGTTTTATTAGGTTTATTAATTATTATTCTAGTTATATATAGTGATAGGTAGTTATTGTGCACATTTAACAAAAATATTTTTAATTATTATATATAGTATAAAATGTAGTATTTGTAATTATTTGTAATTATATTACATTTCAATATATATTATATTATTTTTATAGTATATGAGTATATAGGTATATTATAGCATATTATTTGTATGTTAATATATATATATATATTGGTATATATATATATATATTTATATATATATATATATATTATATATAGTTATTTTGTATTATATATGTTTATATATATATATATATGATATTTGTTTATGTTCATAATTTTCTTATTTATTTAGAATATATTTGTTTTTAACTTCTATTATATAGTTTTGTAAGCGATTATTGTTTCTTTCCGAAGTTGTTTCTTTAAGGTGCATTGAGTAAAGTCCTCGCAGTTGGCGTTCTGGCGAGGACGTATAGTAAAAGCTTTTTGTTGATTTCGTTGTTGCTATTGTGGTAAGCACTAGGGATTATGTTGAGTATAGTTAATATTCATCAAGGTGTACTGCATGTTTAAAAATGTATTTATGTAATATCATTAATAGGAATTAGCTAAGCTAAATCTACAGAAATTTTACTAAATAAATGGTGTATGTTGTGATTATAGTTGATTGTGATACTGATATTTGTTGGAGATATGACACGATAAGTAGCTTATTGAAGGATGTGTTAAGTGTAATTGTGTGTAATTTGCTATTTTTTATTTAAAGAAAATATAAATATTGTGTAGTATGTTCACATTAATAAAATTTTTCTAGAAGTAATTAGCGAACTGTATTTGTTTGATTTATAGAAATTATATACTGTAATATGTTAGTCATGTGGATATTTTTTTTATGATTTAATTTATGGCTGGCATGCTATATCTGAATAAGTGAAATTGATGTGTTTGGTGTAGCTTGTGGGATTATTTATTTATACCTGTGTAAAGGAAAGAAGGGTGGTTGGTGTGGGCGCTTATGTTTAAGCCAATATTTATTCTGTTTGTTAATGACACATTAAACAATCAATGATGTTGATTTGTGTGGCGATGATTACCTTATGAATCATTTGTTTATTTTATTACTGACAGTTCATTTATTTTGTATAGACCTTCTCTGGCGATGTTTAGTTGAATCAGATGATATTTATGCTCAGATAATATGTGTAGAGAAGATTGAGATATGTCATTGCCGGACAGTAAAGATAATAAGGTATAAGACAGATTATAGTATGGGGTGAGTTCAGGAAATCTTTTTGCTTCATTAGGTAAATAACTTTGGTCTAATATTGGAGCTAGTTTTGATGGTTCCAGGTGGTAAATAATTGTATGACTAGATCACTTTTTTGCCTCGCAGATGTCCCATGATATTCCTACAAGACACGATTGGCACTGTTATGACTTAATATTTGATTAACTAACGATGTAGATAGTTTATTGGTTGGATGAGGTTAGAGTGTAGGAGAATTTAGGAATTGACTATTATTAATAATTAGAATTAATATGAAGGGTGATATCTGGGCCAAATTGCAAGTTAATACAGGAAAAGATCTTTAGATTCCGAGAAATGGCGAATTTTATCCTAATTTCGAGACATGCTTAGGTATTATTTACTTTGACTGGGATAAAAATTTCGAGACATGTTAGTAATGCTGGTAGTTAAAGACCAAAACTGTTTTAATCATGTGGGAATAGTTTTACCATATCGATTACATTGTAATTTTCAGTCAGTTTAGTTTTAAATAGATATAAAAAATTGAAGACTGAAGAGAAAACCTGTTTGGTTGTGAATATGAGATAGTAGAAAATCAATGTAATCAGCGTTGTGTTTTAAAATATTCACGGTTTTAGAATACGTGGAGGATGATTTGAAAATTATTGGGAAATATAGAAATAACATAACCAGTCAATGAAGAAAGGCAAGTGAATTATGTAAATCAAGGACCTATAGAAGTTAGCTTTTTTATATATTTTAAAAGTAAAAATAGGACAATTGGGTCAATTAAAACGTGAAGAAAATTTAGTAGTTCGATAAGGAGTTTCTGGTGTCTACATTTCATGCTTATTTTTGCTTCAATGTTTACCGAGGAAAGATTGGATTAATAGTTTGGAGACTTATGGTTCTAGTATGCTGTAACAAATAGACTTCCAGAAATTGAATTTGAGTAAAAGATTTATTAATGTTTTACCGGACCCATATTGACCTCAAGTAAGATAGCTGCCTGTCTGATAGGTATAATATAGTAGAACTATTGTTGAAAGAAGGTAGTACCTTACGCATTGCAAAGGCTATTCTGTTTGATTTTTAAGTCGGATCTATATACACTTGGTGATGTACAGACGACTGAAAAACAGCATTATGTTGTGCCTATTTTATAAGAACGGTATTTTAAGGTATGATGGGAAATTAATAAGGTCTCAGTTACGCTTACATTTCTGGTTGTCACAAATAGTTCTGGAAAAGCTACTCGAAAAGGTCATATAAGAGAATATATTTGGAAGAATGAATAAGGTATTGTACGATCTCTCAGCTAGGGGTGTACCGGAACTTGAAATTTTCAGTTTCCCGGCTTCGGGAACTCGGAAATTATTGTTCTCGGAATCTACAATAATTAATAAATCGCGGCCGTGAATCCTGGAAATTTCTTCCTTAATGAACTTTCCTTTAACTATAAAGAATGGTAAAAAAAATAAATATTTTTATTATATCTTTCACATAAAATCTTATATTTTTAGTCAACGCCACTTCATGAAGACAGATTTAAAATCATCATATTGAAGGGAATATCTTGGAAGTCCAAACATTTTAATAGTAAACAGTGGATGAGTCTGTATTTCAAGAATAGGGGAAACCACAAAGAGCAATAGATCCAAGCTGTGAATAGGTGAGTTTTGAGGAGACTTTTTCCCCAAAAAAAGATTGGCTATATCAATGACCCCTAATAACAGGAAAATAACTCGAATTTTATTCCAACTGGAGTACCAGCCATTCACAGTTTACCAGGAAAGAGAAAGGGATTCAGACTATTGCCCATCTTCAAACCAAAATATCTAATTGCCTAGTAGAATAAATATTTTGTAAAGAAAAAATGTTACGCTAACTCATTACTGGAAACTGGGATCAGCTAGTACGAAAAGTTATCTAAGGCATTGAATCAAGATAACTCATTTTACTACAGATATATATGAGAGCTAATAATTCAAATGACTCATTTATTTTTTAATCTGCACTCTGGCTTACCAAGCGAGTTTGAAAAAATGAATGTGTACTCCATTGCAATGTATTTCCCCAGGTTCCTCATTCATGGAATTAAAATCACTTGATGAGCTTTGACAATTACTGAAATAATTTGGGTAAATTCTCCTAACATAATTCATTTGAGTCTCTTTCAAGATGGAGGCAATAAACATGAAACTTGCAACGAATTTACCGGATGACCAAGTTTTTCTTGTTTATTCATACTTCAATTATTAAAGAATGCCTTATTTTCTGAAAGAACAGTCGTGATTATATAAAGGACAATGTTAGGAATATTTGTACACATTTCAGTCATTCCAGTTTTTTATGAGCTGTATGAGCTTAAAAATGATACAAAGAGCTTGGGATCCAGCACCTTGCAACCCACTGTATGCCAATTCAAGTGTTAATACAAGTGGATACAGCTCCATATTTGAATTTCTAGACAGATGATATGGTTTGAAATAGATCCTCTGCAATTTAATATTATAGGAACAATTCATCATTTAAGCTTTGACTGCTATAAATGTGCAATACTTGAAATAATCTAAGCGTTTTGCAATCCCATTTCTCATGGTTACGGAAATTATAAAGCAAAATCAAATTATATCATCAAATTATTTTATTCTACATACTTTGAAGCTCTCCCAGCATTATCTCTCAACTTCGACGAGGAGCTGGGAGAGAACTAAAGAAGAGCTGGAAGAAATCGTTAATTTGCGTCGCAGAATTTATGATTATAAAGAGGAAGAAGGAAATGATCATAGACATATGTCAAAACAAGATAATTGTTTTACATACTGTAGTAGACCCAAGATACTAACTGACTTAATTTTCTAATGAAATAAGAGAATGAGTAGAAATGGAGCTGAAGAAATATGCACAATAATTGAAGTAGAAAGTGGATAATAGTAGTAGGCAGTAACAAGTAAGAAGGCTTTCAGGCGGAGAGATCATTTCAAAACGAGCATATATCTAGCAAATAACTTAGATTTGCAAGTACCTCAAAATCATCAGGAGCATTAAGAAAAAGAAATTACTGCAAATTTACTTAGTTTTATAAGTTTGAAGAAAGTGAAAGTAGACAACTAGTCAGTTAGTGTAAAAAAGGAAAAAAAGAAAAATCAGTGGCTCTTCAAAAGGTGAATTTCTTAAAGAAATTGAAAATTCTTTTTTTACGCAGAAAAAATTCAATTTCTTAATCTGGAAAAAAAGAATTCCTTAATTAGTGAAAGTGAACAAAGCTAAATTCCCAAACAGTAGCAGTACTATCCAAAATTACTCTGCCTTTCCCAAGTATCCTCCCATAATATTAGAGAAATTTATTTCAATCAGGAAGGAAATATATTTTGAGAGAAAAAGGTTTAAAAATATCGGCCAATACTGGTGAACTGTTTTTCTTTTACTTCACCACATTCAGCAATAATTTCAAAAGTGTTTAAAGAAAATTACCTATATATATATAAATATATATATATATATATATAATTATATCTATATATTAATATATATAATAATATATATATATATATATAATATATATATATATATATAATATACTATATATATATATATATATATATAATACTATATATATATATATATATATTATATATATATATTATTATTATATATATATTATATAGTATACTATATATATATTATATAAGATAATATATATAATATATATATATATATATTATATATATCTATATATTATATATATATATTATATATATATATTATTATATTATATATATATAATATATATATATATATATTATATATATATATTATATATATATATATATAAAATTTGACAAATTAAATTTGAACTTAATTTGAATATCTTATAATCCTATATTTTGAGGTATTTGAGTAAACTTTATTTAAATAAACTTGTAGGTAAGTGATACACTGTATGAATACTACTACGCAGACTACTATATATTTTGTTAAAAGATGGGGTATGGGTTATATAAAATAATAAACTGCTCTTCCAGCAAATCTTTTTTCTCAGAAGTAAATTAGTAATCTCCGGTTCCGGCCGGAAAATTTGTTCAATTCCGGCCGGAACCGAAACCGGAAAAAAAAAAATTTTATAATCTCCGGCCGGACCGGAATTCCGGTACACCTCTACTCTCAGCATGGTTTCAGAACGGGTAGGTCATGTCAGACAAACCTTTTAGAATTTATGGAATACATTAACTGACTGCATATGACGGAGGAGTCCGTTGATATTATATAATTTAGACTTTAGCAAGCTTTTGATAAGGTTCCCCACTAAGGCTGATGAAGAAGTTAATTGCAATTGTGTATGGGTCGGAGGTAGTTAACATGATGGATTAAAGAGTGGTTGTGGAATAGAAAACAGTGTGTACAACTAAATGCCAATAAGTCATCATTGGGAAATAGTGAAGAGTGGTGTCCCACGGGGTTCAGTGTTGGGGCAGCTATTGTTCCTCATATATATAAATGATTTAGAGTTTTAGACCAAGGACTTAAATGAAAGGTTTCTAAGTTTGCAGATGATACCAAAGTCATCACTCCCTTTATTTTATCACATGCTTCACTATTGACATACATACATTTGATTCCATTAATAAGCCAACGCGAACACTATATATCACTAACACCTGCCACAGAACATCCCTATTAATCCTGTCATACGCCTGTTGCAAGTCTATAAAACCGAAATTCAGTTTCTTCTCTCTCATTTTCTAATTCATTTGCTTTAATGTAATAATAATAATAATAATAATAATAATAATAATAATAATAATAATAATAATAATAATAATAATAATAATAATAATAATAATAATAATAATAATAATAATAATAATAATAATTTAAAAATTGATTAGGCTTTTGAAAAAAGTAAATTGAAACTAAAGTGCAGCTTTCTATTTAAATTGTAAAGTAACTTGTTAGTATATTTACCTTTCATTGAGTGGCAAGTTAGATCCTACATAGTATGATGATTGCTTGTATAAGGACTAATTGTTTTACTACAAATTACTAAAAGGATATTTATTACAAAGTTGATTTTTCTCAATTTATTCTTTTAGATGCCCAATAGGGTGTTGCAGTTTTCATTAGGATATCCTATTTTTTTTTCATAGATATTCCAGGTTATTATTAGTTTTTTCAAGTTTTTTTTTACCATTAATATGAAATTTCATTAATTTTATAAATTTATTCATAATAATTAATACAAAAGTGACTATGACCCCACATAATAAAAGGTATATTTAATAAAAAATCCTATTTACATAAACATGATACATGTATAGATAGGACTTGATTAAAATTTCTTTTTAACTTAAATCAGAAATGGCAAATATTCTTTGAAATTCAATAATAATAATAATAATAATAATAATAATAATAATAATAATAATAATAATAATAATAATAATAATAATAATAATAATAATAATAATAATAATTTAATCAGAATAATAATAATAAATAATAATAATAATAATAATAATAATAAAATAATAATAATAATAATAATAATTTACCTCCTATCCTCAGATTGGGGGTGAGGTACGCAGCATACAGCGGAACAGAAAAGTAGTAGAAGAACATAACGCAAATCTATAAGAAAGCTTCCCGTTTACCGTCCCCTTTATACCCCTAAGTGAGAATTTAGGGTTTAGGGTTTCACGAGACTTCGAAGGACTCTCACTGTGGTATCTCGTCAATGTGGGGTTCACCTCCTGGGCAAAGCCCGCAACCATACCCCCCTCACAAAGCCCGCAACCATACCCCCCTCACAAAGCCCCGCATTCACTCCTGTTATGCACCTTTTTCTCGCCTCTGCCATACTCGCATTCCTCTCCTTCATGCATTCCTTTACTGACTCAATCTACTTTTTTTTCGGTCTCTCAGCCGGTCGATTCCCAGCAGACTCGCCACTATACATCTGCTTAACCAACCAACTGTCATCCATCCTTTCCATATGACCAAACCATCTCAATGTACTCACGTTTATTCTCTCATTTACTCCTTTCCTCACACCGCACAACTCCCTAATGCGTTCATACCTCATTTTATCAATTCTTCTGATACTAACGCGCCCCTAAGATTGTCCATCTGAACACATTGCACCTTAGATCTTATTCTAGACCATAGTTTCACTACTACACATTAACACAGGTAGCAACATATCTCATGCAAAACCCTAGCTCACTCAAGACTTAGTCCCTTTACATCCACCAGGGATTTAATTGCACCAGACACCTTTCTACCATTCACAACTTTCATACTACGCTCTGCATCATTCGTTTCCTTTTCATCCAACATATATCATATTTAAACTCAGTCAGTCACTTGTTCCAGTTGCTCACCATTACATAATTTCACACCGCAGACGCTCCTCACTCACTACCATAACCTTACTCTTATCTATATTTACTTTCAACCCTCTCCTTTTACACACCCTGCAAAACTCCTCTACCAATCCTATCATATTCTCTTCAGATTCCCCTCAAAAGACCAAATCATCCGCATGCAATAAACAGGGCACCCTCCACTCTCTTCCATTCTCCATCATTCTAACACCTTCCCTTGCCACCCCCACCTCTAATTCTTTCATAACCCCATCCATATACAAATTAAATAACCAAGGAGACTTAATACATTCCTGCCTCACTCCGCTATTAATATTAAACCAATTACTTTCAACTCCATTTATTCTTACACACGCTTCAGTATCGTCATACATACTTTTGATTCCATTTAGATGCCCACCAACCAACACCATATATCACTAATACTTGCCACAGCGCTTCCCTATTAATCCTTTTATACTCCTGTTACAAGTCCCATAAAACCTAAATACAATATATTCCTCTCTCTTGGTCATTTTCTCATATTCTTTGTTGTTATCTAAAGAATTTATCCACATATCCTCTATCACTTCTAAATGCACCTTTGTTCACGACAATCAGTCCTTCAGATCATCGACGTAACTCCTTTCACTCAAAATACCAGCATATATTCTTCAACACTCAATAAGCTAATTCCCTTAATACGTTTACTAACAGTTCCCCTTATTCCCACCTTCATCGCTTATACTAAGGGTATATTACTGGCTCTGAACTATACCCCTCCATGCAACGCTTTGTT
>JABUQX010040232.1:0-15000 GCA_015478945.1 Trachelipus rathkii
TTATATATAGTAACTTTCAACAACATATACCTAAACAGTAAATCTATAATCAATACCACCACCGCCACCACTCATATATATAGTATACGATAAATACCATCTTGGACATAATCTATATACTATTAGATTCAAGCACATTTACGAAATAACTATGAAAACATCAAATAAAAACAAAATTATTAACATTAATAAACGTACTGAGCATCATATAAACTATGGAAATAATAGTCACAGCAATACGACAAATTCTGACACACGCCCGGAAACATCGAAAAGACTAGGTAGAAACGGAAACAAATCACACATACAAAGTGTGGACCTAAGATAGAAAATAACAAAAATGCAAGACAAAGAATACCTAATCACACTAATGGCAAGAAGATTCGAAACAATTTATATTATAACAGACAACGGTAATATTTATAGTCAAAAAATTTACCAATAATAACCTCGGATCTAATAATCAATAACGACAAGAGGTATAGCAAAATGTACTAACAGATCACAAATTATTCTAAAGATCATCAAAAAATAAGCCTAAGCATAAACAACTATATATAATAATAAAATAAATGAAAATAATCCATAGAAAGAAGCAATTTACTGAAAGTTTTAAGAGAATAATGTATGTTATAGCGTTAGAATTAAATGAGTGACGCAATAATTCTATTGATATAGAGAGATTAGAGGAGGCGTAACAGACCCACAAGATACAATTACATACTACAATAAAAACCAAAACTATACTATAAACCGTCAATGGCTTTCCTTAGACATAAAGAATTATGTATTACACTACATGTGGGGAATCCTAGTAGAAAGCAAAAAAAGAATCGCGAAGGGAAATACCGCGATGAACACACTCAAAGCAAGTACCACAGCGGAAGAAATACAAGGGAGAACGAAAGACAAAACGTACTCACAGTGAATCCATGTAAAACCAACCATAAAAACACTGCTCTCAGAAAACAAAAGAGAAATGAACCTCACGATTCGATCGCCAAATCCGTACCAGCTAAACCAAGAAACGAAGACGCTTGAACGATAACAATGTCCCAAAATACTTAATCAAAGTAAAATATAACTAACAAGGGGGCTCCAAAACCTATAGCAGTTCAGCAACAATATATAAAAAAACATAACGTCCTAATATCACATTGTTTAATTTTTAACATTACGATTATGAATATTTATAAACAATAAAATAACACCAAGAAAGCCGTTTACAGTTTTTTACCGCCCACTATAAAACACCTAAATGTTAATAACAGACGATAACCAATTTTAAAATTCTTTAGAAATCAATGGTGGAAAACACACGGGTAAAGAAAACTCTGACAAACAATGCACAACAGCTAGTAAACCACATATTAGAGTTACGTAGGGATCCCATAATAGTGGTAATTCTAGCTATTAATACCAATAAATGAGCGTATTTTATCACTATAAAAATCTGCCCTTTTTTTGCGAGTTTCATCTGTTATCACAATAGGCTCAAATTTGACTCTAAAATAAATATCATATCGCGTCATAATCCATCATCATAATACCCTACAGTTCTAATAAACCCATAAATAAGGGACTCGAACACAAATAAAAGTGTAACAGCTATCTCTTTTTTTTAGCCTCCGGTCTCACCCCGTAAAATAACTTAGAAAAATTAAAGAACGTTATACGCAAAACAAAAATTCGATTTTAGTACTAGTGCCTTTCACACGCGATTTGCATTAAAATCAATATTTATATGTATAAATTATGAACAAGCCTCGTCGCAGAATACGCACACAATTATGCAAAGTCGCCACACCTAGGTTACCTGCGATTATAATATATAATTAGAACAAACCAACATTGAGTTAGCTGATAATAAATAAAATTTCGGAGTAATAGCAATACAAACGAACACTCCCTCGAACAGTATTCCACACAACAAGGAAGGGGATTGCGTAAAGGAAATTTATCCTCATCAACACTATCGATAGTAACTAATTACATCAGTACTTGAAACTCTTGCATCGGGGACAAAAATATGAGATTATATACATAAGACCTCCTAAAAAAATTAAACACAGAGATCGCTACTCAAAACATTCAAAATTCAGAAAATTAAAGATATTAACAAATATAATATTCTTATAGTAATATTATATTATATTACTATAGTAAATATTATATAAATGAAACCTTATATCTGTACTAATCACTCTATATATATTAGCATGATCATCAAGGAAATATTATTACTCGTATTAGTATATTATTATGTATTTACATAAACATAAACAACATAGAATTACATTGAATAGGTGCATAATATAACATTAAGCTTATAATACTTAAACTACTTAAATTCGTAATACATACTTCTAACAGTTAACAATGGGATCTACATGAATTAATTTAGTAACATACAGATAGTAACAGAATATATATAAGGTATTCAAAGGACAACCTGACAGCTTACGTATTTGTTCTTCACAGAAAAACTTACATTACTATATAAAAAGTACCACTTAAACACAGTAAATGTAAACAATTAGGGGCTATCAAAACACAGTATAAACCTATATTAATCTGTTCCAAGCATAACTATGACAAATTATTAATCTAGAGAGTGATAAATTATCATTACAACAGTTATATTAAGCATTTCGATAATTATAATTAACTCATTATTGTCTACAATTAAATTCAACCCCTTTCGATACCAAATTAAGAACGGGTTAACATATTATTATATTTTACAATATGCACAGGCAAAATTATGAAAAGATAAGAGTTTTCTTTCCCTTTTATATACATCAAGAATTACTAGAATTATGAAAAATAAACATGAGGATATGATTTTATTTTATAAAAAGCAATTTAAATAAATAAAATCTTTGAGTATTTAAGAAATAGTTTTCAATTATTTCTTATATCGTGGTCTTTACCTTTTCGCTATCGGATACAATATTTAATGGTAGATATTTTCTTTATTATAATCCTTTTTAGCATTTAACATTAACGAGGAAATAAGTTTATAGATTATTTCGGTAAAATAAATTAAAATTCGATATGTTAGTTAAACACAAAAAGTAATCCCTTTTTTGTCTATAGCTAAACTTATTACTATCGAATACGAACTTTAAGAAACAAACGTATACTCTTAACTTTAATATAATCACAAAAAACATCTTTAGTCTAAGAACCAAGAATAAACATATCTGTTGGCAAATAACGGAGCGGAGAAAGCCTGATCATCCTAGAGAGTCGAGTTACCGTATCATCGTAGCTGTATAGGACACTGTTACTGATACTAATTTTCAACAATTAAAGACAAATCACACCTGCACTTAACATACATATAATTACTCATAAAACTATTTCCAACAAACGTAACCTGTGTCACGACTTTCAGAGAATCTCTAACATATCCAATTTAAGGACAAACATCAAATTATACAAAATTAAAGCAGGAACCATGTTTAGAGCCCCCATACGACGACAAGTATAGCAGACTGTCAGACAATTTGTGTTTTTTACATTTCATCGTCAATATCCAAAACAATCATAACCATCTAAAACTCAATGTACCCCGGACAAAAAAGATAAAAAAACTGTAACAAACATAAACATAAAGCAATACAAAAATGATTCGACATAACAAAAAATAAGCGGTGAATAAAATCAACAGGTAAGCGGGCTTTTATAGCGTTTACGCGCAGGGGTTGGCATTCAAACAGCAGAAAATACTATTCATACAGATCTCCAATTAAGAATCAACTTAACCTTATTTATATTATATCTATTACTTAGTTCGAACCCTGCAGTCCCATCCCATCCAACTGGAAGATCAGCCAGTATATACCTTCACTATCGAACCCTTATTTGGATTGAGTAGCGCCAGTTTACTTTTCGAGTATCATCGTGGATCCTAGCAACAGTTTAATAGCACGTTACTAACAAACAGCTCTAATAACAAAGAGCCACGAATCACAAAGATACCGGTCCAAACTACCTCTGACGATACACCTAACATATATGGACAACATCCCGGCTCACAAGTTCTCCAGCACCTTCCGCAGATAGCGGCAGTAATTGAAACTTAACACGAAAGAGAATACCCGGAAGAAGTCTTCCGCGGCAAGACTCTCGCAAACTATCGGTTCGGTACAACAAAAACCTTGAACCACTCCAATATTCTTTTAACACCAAATCACTCGTTCGAGTAAGTAAGAGCATTGTAAGATTCTTAGACAGAATCATCCATCTCTACACATGCAGTTGCTAATTCCACACGTATTATCCGTCATAGATTAATTTTAACATAAGCGTTTACATAACTTCTAGCAAAACATGTTATAACCCAGATATCTAAAGAAAGCACATCATCCAATCACCTATTATTTCCGACAGTAGAAAACACACAAGGATAGTCCCATAGATAATTTGAGACTTGGAAGGGGATCTACCTTATTTACTCGAAGGTGTAATCGGTGTTTGGGCTTCAAAGTCCGAAAGGGTCTGATGGCTTTTAACTTGCACTCCTGTCGAGTATCGCATACAACTCTTCTCGGAGGGTGACACTCCCCCATCAGATACACTCTATCATATGGGGCACATCCCTTAGTCTTTCTCGGTAGGTTGATTATTATTGATTATTATGTTATTGATTTCACCGTTGGTTCTTCGTTGATCCGTTCTGAGTCCAATATTATTATCACTGGTAGGGTTATCTGTATGGGGTTAATAATTTCTGGCAGGGGGTTAGAGTGGGAGGTAACCTCGTGTAGACGAGGTTACGTCTCCCGTGGGTCCCCCCACATGGGTACCCACCCCCCTTCTAAACATTCGAGAGTGCTCTAATTTGGCTGAAATTGGTGACGGCATTCAGTAGGTGGAGTTTTCTAGAAGAATTGGTATTGGAATCTGAGCGAGTGGCTCCGCACCGTGCTGAGCCACTGCGCGGTGCCGGAGTTAAGTAAACATTCGATAACAACAATGGTGATGTCCTTAGAAGGGTTATCGAACACCCGTAGAATCGAATATGAAATGTTATAATCCGTATGGGTTCTAGCGACCCCCCTGAGGGTGTCCTACTGAAAAAAAAGCCCATGAGTGCAGAACCAAAGATAATGAGTGAAGAAAGAAGATGAAAGATGAAAATGATAGAGTTTACCAGTCTTAATAATGCGTGTAGTTTGTCTAGTAGAGTTGATAGCCGACCGGGCTGTGCTTCCGGTGTTGTGCCAAGTTATTAAATATTGTTGAAATATACAATATTGGTGTCTTTAATATGTTATTGAACCTGTAGATCGAAAACTAATGGTATTCAGAACCACAAGAAAAAAAACTAAATAAAATAAAAAATAAAAAATAAAATTCTATTTCTTATGTTTATAACTTCCGAAATAACGTTTACATACCCTAAAGCAGTAACATCAGTAAATCAATAACCACCATGCCACCCATTCCCTTCTGCCAGTTTGATCTTATTGATTTATGATAGTGGATTAGGTCAAAGTTTTACTTAAATTGTCATGTTTACATACCCTAAAGATCAGTAGATCAGTAAAGTCAAACCACCCTCCAGCCCATCCTCGCTGACGCAGTGATCTATTGAAATCATGTCTATGATCTATTGATTATGGATCTATGATCTATGGTATTAGGTCAAATTTTTACTAAAGATTGTTTGTTTTACCATACCCTAAATCATAAATCGTAAATCATTTATTAATTTAATCATCCTCCGACCAGTGGATCTATGATCTATTGATCTATTACTATAATCTATTGATTAATGTCAAATTTTAGCTAAACTGTCATAAATTCATACCGGCCTAAATGCAGTAAGTCCAGTAATCAAACCACTCAATCCAAGCACGCCTACAGTCCATCCGTGTCTATTGACTATGATCTATTGACTATTGATCTATTGATCAATGAATCTGACCTATTGATTAAGATCAAATTTTTACTAAAAATGTCATGTTTATTACATACCCAAAGCAGTTAAATCAGTACATCAAACCAAATCCAAGCACACCTCTCCAGTTCAGTCGGATCTATTGATCTGATCTATTGATCTAGTGACTTAAGTCAAATTTTACTAAAATGTAACGTTTCTCAATGACGCTAATATCAGTAATCATAATATAAACAACCATCCGCCACCCTGCTGTCATTGCCTTGATCTATGATACTATTCGATCTATGAGTCAAGTCACATTTCGAGTTCATTTTGGATAAACCTAACATAAAAAAAAAGTTTTCAAACAAAATAATGCTTACTTAGCATCATCTAAACGAGAATAGTAATGCACAACGACAAATCGCACACCTTTCCTTAAACATAATAACATGGTTAAGTTACTAGAGTTCCTACCTTAACCCAGTAAAGAATCTAACATAGCATAATACAAAGACGTAACTATTCACATTTGTCAAGCAGTGTCTCTACATAACAATGGTGATATTTTACATTCAACGGACGTAATATTAGCAAAATTACATAACCTTTCTAAATTATCATACAGACGGGTCAAAAGAGCTACCGACATTAAATTTGTCACCATTAAAAGCCAGCATATACATTACCGAGAACTAAGAATATAATAAGACATCGACAAACCCTGAACACATCTTAAGAAAATAAGCTGGCTAAAACATTAACAATCATTCCAAACTACAACAGAAAGAAAGTATACTAACAAACACTCGCAATAAACGTAACATATTCACGACTGTCAAGCTTGTCTCTAACATAACAATGTTATTTACAATTGACTTGAAATAGTTAAAAAATTTACATAAATCCGGTGTAAATGGATCATACAGACCAGCGAAGTTAAGCTAACGTAACACTTTTCACATTAATTAAAAGCCAGCATAACATTGCCAAACAAGAATATAATAACAACGCCAAACTGACCACATCTTAACAAGAAAACTGCAACATTAACAAGAGTCCAAACTTACATCAGTAAAAAAAGCTAACTAACAAGGCCACAAAACATAACCAGTCTGCACTTTATCAAACATATCTTCACCATACAATGTGAATTTACATTAACATACGTAATTCTTAAGCAAGAAAAATTACACACACACCTTACCTACCCTCATAAACCCAATGGGTAAGACAGAACAAAGTAAAGTCTTTTACCTCTCTGTAAACTAAACTATACAGCAACGTACTTCGTAACACACAAACAACCAGAGAATAAACACTACCAGTAACAATTAGCAATAGAAGGAACTTGCTACGATATTCAATGAAGGTAGAAATTTTACCAAAAATGTACCCCGAAAACTTTAATTGAGTCAGAAAATACCTTAACGAGTAAAACGAACAAAGTAAAGTTTTTAGCTATCTCTTTTTAGAGCCCGCTCCCCCTTCAGAAAATACCAAACGTCTAAAACATAATAGAATGATTTATCTTAACCATTTGCATAAAGTGATGCAATCCTTATTATTTTGACCCTCTGGCAGCAATACAAGCAATGTAGATCGCCGATTTGGTTTACCGATTAAATCAATATAAGACACATTCGGCGTGAATAAGTAAACTGCCTCGTGATCAGATATCAACAAACAAGCGTACGAGCTGCGAGGAGATGTCCTCCGTATCAAGCACGCGAAAGACTATCCTCTGAAGAAAATAAGTCGTATAAACAACGCCTTAATGTAATGAATTCTCTTTCAACAAACCAATCAAGAGAAACGCACAAAGATGACGAAGTACGTAATGATCCTCTCCGTACAGAAAGGCGTATATAGGTCTCGTTAGATAACAACAACAACTAAAATAACATAGTAGAAAAATAATTCTTATATACTTAACCTACCGACATATATGCAACGAACAATGTTTTCACAGAATAAGAGCCTAACATAGCATGACGAACTAAGAATATATGTACAAGACAAAACTGACACACATTCGTGCAACGAAAACTCTAACAATTAAGCAAAGTCACACTGAACAGCAGGTAAAGTAACGTAATGCATTGCGTACAAAGACGTAATCTATATTAGCTTCGCCAAGCATATCTCTACAAATTAACGTCAAATTTTACATTGACACCTAATATTAACAAAAATTATCGAATAGACCTTGTTAATATCGTACAGACCCAAATGAAAACGTAAACAACACAAAAGTTTAAACAACATAAATAAAAATAAGTTCTTTGAACAAATAGTTCGATAGAAAGTTGTAATATTACTGAGTTTAAAGCATAAATCAGTAACTCCAGTAAATCAAACCACAACCCAACCTACTCTCATGCATACCTTTGTACTATGATCTATATTGATTCATGTCACATCTCGAGTATTATTTTGGAAATCGTTCCAAAAATAAAGTTCTTATATACTAACCACCAAATAATCTCCTATGTCCAACCTGATAACATATGATCTGACCATAAACTTAGCTTGACAAGAATATAATGTGTGGCGACAAACTAACACACCATCAACGTACGAAAAACTACTACATAACAAACTCCCGCCTAAAACAACAGTAAACTACCATAACAATCATACAACAAACGAACCTTTCACACTTTTCAAGCATATCGTCTAACAATCAATGTAATTACATTAATCATCGTAAATTAAAACAAATTAGCATAACCATGTCTAACACATACTGACAACAAAATATAATGCTAACGTACAAATTTTTTTACATCAACTTCGAATTTTTAACAAAAAAAATCATCATAACCTCATCTAAATATCATAATCCCCGCGAAATAATTACAAACAAATAACAAACTTTTAACCAACATAACATAAAAATAACCAAATTTTTATCTGTTTTTGAACATAAAAAATTTTTGAATAAGATTATCACAGTCAAATGCGTACTTGTTTACTGCTTTTAAAAGCATAAATTCCTAAATCTATAAACCACCATCCTGCAGTCCCTACCCATCACCGCTAGTGACTATCGAACCTATGATTCAGGTCATTTTCGAGTATCATTTTGGATCAGCAACAGGTAAAGAGATATCTAAAGGGTCACTTAACAAAGTGACCAATCTATGAAAGATACCACCATCTTGAAACTATGAATTGACCTATCTTCATCAGAACCCGTGTCAATCGTTCTCGATATAACGTCATTTGAACTATGAATAAAATGAATCAAAATTCTCGGCAAACCTGACATTACTCCAACAAACACTTAACCTAGGCTCACGTTTCTAACAACTCATCGCAGTAACACCGATAACTTAAAAACTCACTGCATTCTCTACCAAAGCAGGTTAATTCACAGCCGGTCATAGTAATATTTAAACATAACGTACTTAACTTACGAATAAACAGGGTTCATTAACCAAGAGTAGGCAGCCAACCACCACCTTCCAGTTAAATCCAAGGGGATGAGCCCATTGAAAGGTTGGATCCTGAGAGGGGGATCACCCGAAGGGTGTAAGCGGGTTTTGGGCTCAGCCCGAAGGGCTGAGGCCTTACCCCTCCTTCGGAGGGGTAATGCCCGCTACACCCGCTTCGGGGTATCCCCCCTCGCAGGACCACACCCTTTCAATGGGCTCTCACCCTGGTTTCTCCGGGAGGTGGTGTGTTTGCTTTAGATACTCTTGGTTAATGAAACCTTTTTATTCGTAAGTTAGGTACGTTATGTTAAAATATTACTATGACGTGAAATTAACACGCTTTGGTACGAGAAAGTGAATGAGTTTGGTAAGATATACTGTGTTACTGAGCGATGATCGTTTAGAAAACGGAGCCAGGTTAAGTTTTTGTTGAGTAATGTCAGGTTTGCCGAGAATTTTGGTAATCGTTATGTTTATCATAGTTCAAAGACGTATACTCGAGACGATTGCACTTTGAGGAAGATAGTGTCATTCATATTCACGATTTGTATCTCTTTGATAGATTGTCTTGTTAAGGAATGTTAGATAATACGTCTTTGACTGTGCGTGATCCAAAATGATACCGAAAATACCTGACTCAATAGTCGAATCATCATAAGGGGGGTGGATGGGAGGGAGCGGGATGCTGTTGATTTACTGATTTCCTCGATTTACTGCTTTAAAATCAGTAAAGCTAACAACGCTTTACTGTGATATTTATTCAAAGAACTTATTTTATGTATTGTTTGCAAAGATTGTATTTTTATGTTATGTTGGGTAAAAGTTTGTTATGTTTGTAATTATTCGTCGGGGATTATGATATTTAGAAAAGGGTATAGATATTTTTTGTTAAATTAGAAAGTGATGTAAAAAGAATTTGTTACGTTAGCATTGTCTTTGTTGTCAGCTATGAGCTTCGACATGTTATGCAATTTGAAACATTAACGATGTAAATGTAAAATTAAGCATTGGAATAGTTAGAGATTCTTGAATAAAGTGTGAAGGTACGTTTGTATTGAATGTTATGTAGGTGTACTGTTGTTAAACGCGGCGGTTTGTTCAATGTTAGTAGTTCTTCCGTACGTATGGGTGTTGGTTTTTGTCGTAACATTCATATTCTTAGTTCAAGACATGTTATGTTAGCTTTATTAATGTAAAAAAAACGTTGTAGTTAGCATATATCGATGTTAGTATAACAGAACTTATTTTGTGTTACTGGTATCCGAACATGAATACCGGAGATGTGGACATATCCATAGATCACTAGATAAAGCATGGAGGAGGTAAGGGATGGTTGTGTTTGATGTACTGATCTACTGATTTACTATGAAATCAGTAAAATACTTACAAGAGAATATTTGCTATTCAAAGAACTTATTTTATGTTTGTTGTTAAACTTTGTATGTTTACAGTATTGCATTGGCTCTGTACGATAATCTAGACAAGGGTTATGATAAATTTTGTTAAATATTACTGTGTCATGTAAAATTAAGGTTAATTTGTTAGAGATATGCTGGAAGTAATAATCGTTACGTTTGTACGCAATGCTAGTCTACTCTACATAGGTGTTAAGGTGAGCCTTTGTTAATGTGTATTTTATTCGTGCGTAAGGTGTGGTAGGTTTGTCATTGTACAATATACTCTTAGTTCTGGTGATGCTATGTTAGTTTTATAATGTGGAAAACAATGTTAACGTTCGGAATATCATATGAAGGTATTTAATTATTATAAGAACTATTTTGTAACTATTCAGTAGTCATTTTAGAAAGTATATTCTGAACAATAGTTCATTCGTACATCTATTCTTGTTTACTTTCTCGATTGGTTTGAAGAAAGAATCTCATTAATTTAAGGGTGTTTTATACACTATTTTCTTCAGTAGGATAGTTATCGCATGTGCTGATACGGAGACATTCCGTATCTTACGCTTGTGTTGATATCTTCACGAGAGGTTTCGTTATTCCCAACGATGTGTCATTTTTATATTTAATCGTAAACCGAAAGGCGACTGCTACATTGCTTGTATTCCTTGCCAGAGGGTCAAATATAACTTATATCCTTCCCATTTATGCATAATGGTTTAAAGATAAAATCATTTTTCCATGTTTAGAGTGTATTTCTGAAAGGGGAACGAGTCTTAAAAAGCGATACACCTAAAAACTTACTTGTTCGTCTTTACGCGTAGTCTTTATGATGGTTAGTAATGGTTATATAAATTTTGGTTAAATATTACATTGTTAATGTAAAATCCCGCGTATGTTCGTTATTGACTAAGTTGTTAATGGTAGCTGCTTATCGTCTGTTGTTGTGTTTATTAAATCTTTACATTGAGGCAAATGAGAGAGATTAGAAAACTTTACTTGTTTGTCTTACCCATTAGTATATGGCAGGTTAGGTAGTTGTGCCTTAATTTTTTCTTGTTACATATTTACTATTGTATGTAAATGATTGGCATGTTGGAGATATGTTTGATAAAGTGCGACTGGATTATGTTTTTGTGAGCCTGTAGTTACTTTTATGTTGATAAGTTTGGACCTTTGTTAATGTATAGCAGTATCTTTGCTTAAGATGTTTCAGGTTTGCGTGTATATTATTATTCTTAAGTTCTAGCATCGTATGTTGGCTTATTAATGTAAAAGTTGTTACGTTAGCATACTTCGCTGGTCTGTATGATAATTAGCAAAGATATGTAAATTTGTTATAATATTACATGTTAGATGTAAAATTAACATGTTAGTTAGAGACAAGCTGACCAAGTGTGAATAAGTACGTTTTTGGAATGGTAGTTAGTTACTTTTTCTGTTGATAAGTTGGACTGTTGTTGATATTAGCAGTTTATTCTTGCTAAGATTGTCAGGTTGGTCATGTAATATTAATCTAGTCTGTAATGTTAGCTGCCTTATAATTGAAAATTGTCACGTAGCATGCTTTTCCTGCGTATGATAAATTAGCAAGGTATGGTAAATTTGCTAATATTACAGTGTTAATGTAAATTAACATTGTAGGTAGAGACATGCTTGACAAAGTGGTAAAGGTTACGTCTTTGTATGTCTTGTTAGTTTGGCAGGGTGTGTAACGGGGGGGGGGGGGGTGGTGGATGTGAAACTTGTTAACGTTAACCATTTAATTCATGTTAATGGTGTGTCAATTTGTCTGTTGTGCATTAATACATATTTAGAACTGATGCTAAGTAAGCTTTAATTATGTGAAGAACTTGTTTTATGTATGTTTATCCCATATGAATACTCGAAATGGTGACTGTGAATTCAAATAAGATAATAGATCAATAGATCAAGCTATCACGGGGGACGGATGTGGTTTTGATTTACTGAATTACTGATTAAGGGTCATGTGAAACGCTACATTTAGTAAAAGCATTTTTAACTTAAATCACTCTAATCAATAGATCAAATAGATCAATAGAGTCAATAAGATCAATGTGATCAATGACATAGATCACGACGAAACTGAGGGCTTTGATTGTTGTTTGATTACTGATTTAGTGCTTTAGGTATTTAAAACATGACAATTTACTAAAAAATATGACTTAATCAATAGATCAATGAGTCAATAGATCAATAGCTCGGAATCAATAGATCAAGTAGATCAATAGCATCCACGAACGGCACTGGAGCGGTGCTTGATTGTGGTTTGCATGTTAACTGATTACTGCCTTGGGTATGAAATACATATTCAATTTTAGTAAAAAATGAGCCTTTAATCAATCGATGCATAGATCAATAGATCAATGATCATAGATCAATACAGATCCCAAACTGGACAGGAGGGTGGCCGGATGGTGGCTTGATTTACTGATTTAACGTGATTTAGGTGTAAACATGACACATTGTTAGTAAAAAATATTGACCGTTTAACAATAGGTCATAATCATATTAGAGCTGAATTAGACTAATAGATCACACACCTGGTCAGCGATGATGGGTGGATGGTGGTTTGATTTATCTGATTACTGATTAAGGGATGTAAATAATGCACCAATTCTCTAGTAAAAAACGTTGACCTTAATCAAAGATAATAGATCAAGTAGATCACAAATGGTCAGGTGGAGGTCATGGATCAATTGATTTCATCTGATTTACTGCGTTTAGGGTATCGGTAAACGTAACTTTGGATCTATACAACACTAAAAACGAATAAGAAATTTTATTTATTTTATTTATTTTTTTTTTTTCTTGATGGTCTGAAACCAATTTTCGAATCTACAGACCCCATAACATATATTTAAGACACCAATATTGTATCATACACAAAGTTAATAACTCGGCACCAACACCGGAACCCACTGGTTGCGGCTATAATCCCTCTACTTCTGATCAGACTCCTATTCATTCTTTCCTTCTTTCATCATCTTTCATTCTTCTTTCTTCCTTCTTCACCTTCCTCTTTGCCCCACGGGTCTTTTTTCAGTCAGGACCCCTCAAGGGGGGGTCCAACTACACCCATAGCGGACGTTATCGACATCATATTGAGTTCTACGGTCTCCACTAACCTCTTATAAGGACATCAACAGTGTTGAAACAAATGTGTATAACTCGGCACAGTGCATGGCTCCAGCACCGGTGCCGGAGCCAACCTCTCAGATTCCAATATCAATCTTTCTAGAACCTCAACTCTGAATCCTCTCACCCAAATTTCAGCCTATTACGAGCACTTCATTTAAGGGGGTGGGGTCCCCCATTCGGGGACCCCACGGGGACGTAACCTCGTCACGAGGTTTACCTCCCCATCTAACACCCTCCAAATTTTAACCCCAATACCGATAACCTAACCACTGTAGATAGATGTGACTCAGATACCGGATGCGAAGTAGAGACCAGTGAATAAAACAATAATCATATAATATATAAATAATATGAATAAATAAATAATAAAATAATAAATAATAAAAAATAAATATAATAAATAATAGATAAAAAATAAAAATCATAATATATAATACAGAAGATCAACACTAACCATGGTTAACCATAGCCGAACCGTGAACCGAGCAAAGCCGGAGTTGAGACCGGAGCCAGAGCCGGAGTCGGACCGGAGCCGGAGCATACCGGATCGAATTTGAGATCACATCGTGCTTCAATTCGTCTCGGAAAATAAGTAATAATAATAATAATGGGAGTTATGTGTATCGCCGCACGGTCTGCGCTATAACGAAATAATAATACATAGACATGGAAAAAACACGTGCCTATCAGCTACGCTGATAATGACATTCAGAGCCCGTAGTCCGCAAATGTGGGGTTCCCCTTTGATAGTTGTCCATAACTACTAGTATATAGTTTTATCAGCGATATATGATTATTATTTAAGATGTATACTTATTAATTATATCTATTATTATCTAGTAATTATAATATTATTATTATTATTTAATATTATCTATTATATATTAAATCTATCGTAATTCAGTAGTTAGTAAGTGAGTAGATTTAATAGTGCATTAATATAATCGTTTATATTATATTATTAATATTTTATATATATTATTATATATATTTAGTTATTCTTAAGTATTATTTTAATTATTATTATATATTATTATATTATATTATATACGAGTAAAAAAAAGTAGGCAATGAGGTAAGAAAAGACCGATCATAAATCGCGTCT
>JABUQX010040232.1:17500-22500 GCA_015478945.1 Trachelipus rathkii
AGTACTGTCTGGTCCCAGTGCAGGAACCACACCAGTTCGTGGATACACTAGTGAGGGAACCACACCTGTGCGTGGATACACTAGGACGGATGACAGCTTGCAATGTTACATCGTGGATTCATCGACGTGGAAGTGGAGTCGGAGTCCGGTTTCTCCACACTGGATGGTGCAACGGAGAATGGTACTATCCAGGAAATACAATCGGTGATGGATTCAGAGCATTTGGGTGGAAAACTGACAGAAAGTGTTGCCCGTAAACTGATTACCGTGGGAGAAGATTCTCTTGGGGCCGGCTGTTGGCGTTTCTTGTGCCTGGTGATCCGCCTATTGATCGGATTGTTTCCAAAGATGCCTCCTAACAACTGGCTGGGAGTAATGGTTCTTTTGTTATACTGTTAACTGTTGCATATAGATGTACCTGTGTGGTATCGTAATATCAATTTTATTATTGTAAGTTAGTTAGCATAGACTAAAATTATAGGTTATATATTTTATGGATAAATGTAGGAATTTTGTACTGATATAAAATGTTATTTTAAGGAAAAGTTCAGTTTATTATATTCTCCAGTAGCAGATCTCAGAAGGAGAGGTTACACTGTAACAGTATATATAAATATATATATATATATATATATATATATATATATATATATATATATATATATATATATATATATATATATATATATATATATATATATATATATACATTTATTTATAACTGTTGCATCTCTATCCCTATAATACCCACTATTACAATGGATGCTTCTCTACTGATCTCTCTAATCGAGTACCTCCTCATTTGAGAAGAGTTCGCTCGACCCTTCCTTCCACACACACTCATCCTTTCACTGCCAAACGCTGTGACCCAAGACTTAATCGCTATGCTCAATCTTTCATGTGCTCCACTGGTAAATTCTGGAACACACTTCCATTATATATTTTCCAACTTCCTTTAACTTGGCACATTTTCAATCTCTGTGTATCCAAGCATCTTGGCCTTTGATTCGGCCTTGTATTCTGGGTCTCTAAAAAAATCCGGTAGTAGGATTCCAGTCTTTGAATATCTGTGAATATATATATATATATATATATATATATATATATATATATATATATATATATATATATATATATATATATATATATATATATATATATATATATATATATATATATATATATATATATATATATATATATATATATATATATATATATATACATATATATATATATATATATATATATATATATATATATATATATATATATATATATATATATATATATATATATATATATATATATATATATATATAAATATATATATATATATATATATATATATATATATATATATATATATATATATATATATATATATATATATATATATATATATATATATATATATATATATATATATATATATATATATATATATATATAAAATAAAAATATATATGACACATATATATATATATATATATATATATATATATATATACACTTAGAAAAAAGTTTAGTTAAAATAACCACTAAAATAGTTATTTCTACTTTTTTTCGGGTTACGGTGAGCTCCAACCTCTAAAAAGTAATCTTTACTACTTTTGGATAGTAGAATGAAAACTACTACATGTATTAGTTAAAATTACTTTTTGTGTGGTAGTAAAATGAACTTTTGTTTAGTAGTATAAAGGACAATTTAATTTTAACTATTTTTTTCTACTACAACTTGTAGTAGAAAGAGAGGTGGTAAATTTTACTATGGTTTTATGTCGTTATATTTACTACTTGTGTAGTTGTCATTGTGTGATTGTAAAATATATTCCACGCATTGACCACCATCATTATCAGCAACTTGAATTTACTTCAATACCTCATAGTATTACGTCACATCACGTCATTGAACTCATATTGATATTGATCCATATTGATTCGATCACCGGCCAGTCTGGAGTGAAGATTCGAACACTCACCTCTTTAGCTTCCGCGTGTTGTCTAACCACTAGACCAAGGAGGATGATGATTTTATACGATAAAAATTTTAATTTTATATATTCGCTTATCTCGTATATATATATATATATATATATATATATATATATATATATATATATATATATATATATATATATATATATATATATATATATATATATATATATATATATATATATATATATATATATATATATATATATATATATATATATATATATATACTATATATATATATATATATATATATATATATATATATATATATATATATATATATATATATATATATATATATATATATATATATATATATATATATATATATATATATATATATATATATATATATATATATATATATATATATATATATATATATATAATATATATATGTCAAAGATGGTTACACACACACCACACATACACACCTACACACACACACACACACACACACACACACACACACACACACACACACACACACACACACACATAACCAGACCTGCACTGCTTTAGTTTGGGTATTATTATTTTTTATTATTAATATTATTATTATTATTATTGTATTATTATTATTATTATTATTATTATTATTGACATTATTATTATTATTAGGTTTAGAGTATTATTATTATTATTATTATTATTGTTATTATTATTATTATTATTATCATTATTATTATTATTATTATTATTATTATTATTATTATTATTATTATTATTATTATTATTAATATTATTATTATTATTATTATTATTATTATTATTATTATTATTATTATTATTATTATTATTATTATTATTATTATTATTACGTTTAAGTTAATATGTGTGGGTCTTTCATATGGTTTACTGTAATGTAATAATGTTTAATATTCACTGTCCAATATACTATTAACCTCCTACTATAACGGTGTTTAAATTATTTCATCAATGATATTATAGCTACTACAAAATTTAAACCTACTTCCAATTATATTTTCTGTATAGTAATAACAACAACCTATAGTACTTAAATTTACTTTGATATTTTTACCAGCAAATATGGAGTAAATATTTCTTCACTGGTAGTCAAAATAATATACAAAAATAGTAATTGTAACAATTACTAAGTAGTAGCCTAATCTATTAAATTAGGTGTTATAATTACTAAGATATCGGTGTTGTTTGTAACTGTTATGTAGTAGAATTTACCACTATTGGGGTTACAGAATGTTAACCACTTTTGATAAAATATTTAAACTACTTACAAAGTCAAACCTACTCAATATGAAAGTTCATTGAACAACTAAATAAATAGTAAAAATTTAACCAGGAAAATTCGTAACATAAACTACTGGGGAGTAAAATGTACAAAAAAAATAGTTAAATACTGCTTACTACATCTAGTAGTTAAAATTTTACTACTAATTTTATAAGTGTATATATATATATATATATATATATATATATATATATATATATATATATATATACTTAACTCTGTCTTCCCTCGGCCCCTTTCTACGAAAAACAGGATATCTCGAGAAATTGACCAAACATGGCAGGGTGGTTCCAGAAATCGGTTAGAAAAATAGTGTTGAAGTTGTGTCTGATGTCCTTCAAGTCACGGCAGGCTAGCAGAAAGATTTCTTGTTTCGTCGTTATTCTGGGAAAGGTATCTTTAACAGTGGGGAAATTGTGCTTGTTTGATTTTAAATTTGTGTTTCTGAAGGGAGGGATGGTGTATAGACCTGAAACGTACAGCATTACCCAGTTTTGGAGATCCAAAGTTTGTTATGTGGGAACATTTCGAATAAACGTGCTTAAAGTATGGTGTTATTTGGATATGCGGAGATCTTTCTTCGAGTTATTAGTATGTGAATGTGTTTAGTAATGGAAGTATCAAGAGGTTGCAGGGGGAGAGCGTACTTTATATTTTAAAATGGTATAATGCTTTTGTGAATTTTTTCCACCTATGTTCTGGGGCTGTTGTAATGTTTGATGCACTTGGTAATCTATTGAGAATGATTTACTGAAAAATTGACAGCCTATCACGTCAAGATAGGCCCTTAAAAGTAGAATATTTTATTTCAGATGATATATATTGGATGGGTGTGGAGGAATGCAGCCTGTAGTTCATCTTAAGGTGTTTTATATTTAACGCTTTCTAATATCTGAGTATTGGATTAAGATATTTTGAGAGCCCAGGCAAGTGCTGTATAAATTAGGTAGGGACGGATGTATTGTATGTATACTATTGTGAAAGTTTCTTAATGTTGGCCAAAGTTTGTTTCAGTTAGTATTTTTAGTCCAATGAATTTATGCTTGGCTCTTGAAGTGATATTGTTGATTTGTGGATGAATGTGATATGTGAGTCAGAGGTCAAACCTAGTATGGTGTGTTGTTTGCTGAAAGAGAGTCTATTATTTGATAGGAATATTACTGGGTGGAAGTTAGATTTCTTCTGTCTGGGGTGTGTAATGCCGTCATTCTGTTCTTTGTTACCTATTGTTCAAGTGGGTTTATATATGATTGTATTTCTTTGCTTGCTATATTTATAGAGGGATTTTGAGCTGTGATTGTTAGGCCATCAGAATAACAACGTTAACTTTAATGGCAGGGAAAGTGGGATGAGGGAAGTTACGCATAAAAAGGTTAAAGAGTGTAGGCGAAAGAATTGCTCCCTGGGGGAATCCATTATATAATTTGCATGAACGAGAGGAGTGGTGTTCTTGGAGGACTTTAGCCGTGTGCTTGGATAGGAAATTTTCTATTATTATTTTTTTTGCCTTTGATGGCTATGTTTGTGCTTAAAACTTTGTCTGTTAAATATGACGGGGAATTATATCAAATTCCTTGTTGGTATCTATTGCTACAAAGAGAGTACGTTGTTGGGGAAGTTTGGTTAAAATGAGAATATGTTGGGTTAGATCAGTTACGAAAGTGATAGTAGAGTTCCCTTTTCGAAAACCATGTTGTGGATATGATAGAAGGATAAAGGGGGAAGCACT
>JABUQX010040232.1:30000-57500 GCA_015478945.1 Trachelipus rathkii
GAAGAAATATTTATATTGGAAAGTTATATATATGATAAAATTTTGGCAAACGTGACTTATAGATAAGAATTTTGGCTAAGCCGCATCAGGACATATTTTGTTCAAGCGTGATTGAGGACATTTTGGTTGATTGTGGCTACAGAAAATTTTGTCTAAGTAGCTTCGGAAAATTCTGTAGGCTATATTGTAATAATTATTCTACTTGTAATAACGTAGAGTTCTATTGGATGGGAAAGTTTTCTCTTCGATTGAGATCGAATGACGACCGATTGAAAAATTCTACAAGTTGTTCTACTTCCATTAATGGCTAAAGATTCATCATCTTTGTGAATTTCGTCTCCATTTTTGCATTTTTGCATACAGATTTCTACAGAATAAAATGCTTTTCTGAGGAAAATTTTTAAATGCGTATTTATGAAAAATCGTATGTAAGGCTTATGTATCAGGTATTTTGGTAATACAGAAAAGACTATAAGTGCAAATTATATTTACTTGTCTTTAGTAAATAATTTATATTAAATATTATATTCTTTTCTATTAATATAATATAGGCATTATCCATTTGATATTAATAAATCGTTCAAGTGGGATATTATACAGTGGAATATATGCTTGTTTCCGATTGGCTTAGTTACCATAGTCGCTGATGACGTCAGTATTGTGCACCACGTGGCCTCGCACGTTCTGAGGAATAGAATCCCATATTCATTATTAATTTCGTTGTCTGAGTATTTTATTTATTATATTGAAAAATAAGATTACTATTTAAGTCATATTTATATATATTCATAATTATATGTAGACACTTTTTTCGTAAATTTATTGTTGTTTAGAGCAATTTTGTAGTATTAAAATAAAATATTTATTCTCTCTGCTATATATATGAAAAATAGGCCGCTTTGAAGCTAGTTATTTTGCTCACAATCTCGGGTTCATTGTGAGTAAGAATCCAGTTATTCCTGGTGTTAATACCGTTAATAGACAATTATATTATAACTGTAAATCTCAGTTCGTTCGTGTGGTAGGTATAGTAGATATATTTTGTTTATTGTTTGTCATAGTTACTTTAATCGTTTGCATTGGTAAGGTATTATTTATTGAAAATTTTATATATCGTATGTGTGTCAGTTTTTAAGGAATTTTAAATAAATAAATAAGTAAATAAAGGTTTTTAATGGATAATTAAGTTTTAACGGGAATTTTAAAGGAAAAGGAAAGGGAGGTGGGGGAAGGGAGGAAGGGGGGAGGAGGAAGAGGGTGGGGGAATAGATATAAACTGATAGTGTGGGTTTTAACCTTTTATTGTTTTTATATTGTTTTAGCGTATCTGGTTATTGTTATTGTGGGTTGGTGAGCGGGGTGGTAACCCTAGGAGTTGGGAAGTACCTAGGGGGGGGGTCCCGTAAAGCGTACAGCCTGTTTGAGTTATATATAGAAGTAGGGAAAGATGGGGAGGAGAGTGGTAATTAGGGTGGGGTGTATGAATGTGAGAGGGGTAAATGAGGATTTGAAAAGGGAGGAAGTGGGGTTGATGTGTGAGGAAAAAAGGTTGGATGTGTTAGGGATAACAGAAACGAAGTTGAAGGGAAAGGGAGATGAATTTTGGAGAATACAAGGGTATGATATCGGGGGTGAACGAGAGAGTGAGGGCGAGGGAAGGGGTGGGAATAGTTATGAGGGAAGAGATGTGGGACAAGGTGAGGGTGTGTAGACAGGTTAGTTCTAGGATAATGTGGGTAAAAGTGAAATTCGGGGGGGAAATGTGGGTCTTTATATGTGCATATGCACCAGTGAATGGAGCCAGAGAGGAGGAGAGAGAAAGATTCTGGGGAGAATTGAATGAGTGTTGGGAAAGTTTCGGGGTAAATGAAAAAATTTGTTTACTGGGAGATTTGAATGCAGGAGTGGGAAGGGAGGAGGTAGGAAGAATAATAGGTCCTTTTGGGGTTGGGGAGAGGAATGATAATGGAGAAAGCCTGATAGAGTTATGTGTCGAAAGAAGAATGATAGTAGGGAATACTTGGTTTAAAAAAAATGATAATCATAATACATGGAAGAGTGAGATAACGGGAGGGAAGGCGATACTAGATTATGTGTGTGTAAATGGGAGGGATAGAGGTAGATTATTAGATGTAAATGTATTTAGAGGGGCGGGGAGGGGGATATCAGATCACTATTTGGTAATTGCCAGGATAAGGGTGGGAGGAGAGGTGACGGTTAGGAAAAGGGAAGAAAAGAGGAGAGTGGAAGTGATAAAGGTGGAAAAATTGGAGGAGATAGGGTGTAAGAGGGAGTTTGGGAGAGGTATGGAGGACAAGTGGAGAAACGTGAGAGGGATGGGAATTGGGGAGGTGGAAGGGGAGTGGAAGAGATTTAGAGAGGCAGTATGTGGAGAGGCTAGAAGGGTATGTGGAGTAAAAAGGGTAAGGTGCAAGCAGAAGGAAGAGTGAATGGTGGTGTGAGAAGGAGGTGAAGGAGGTGGTGAAAAAGAAAAAAGGAGGCTTATGTGAAATGGTTGGGAAATAGGAGAGAGAAAGCTGGGAGGAATATAGAAGGGTTAGAGTGGAAGCAAAGAGGGCGGTGGAGAGGGCGAAGAGAAGAGCAAAAGAGGATTGGTGTAGAAAAGTGACGGAAAATTTTGAATCAGGGAATAAGATGTTCTGGAAAGAGGTTAATAAAAAAAGGAAGAAGAAGGAGGGGTTGGGGGAGAGGATTAAGGGAGAAGATGGGGACTGGATAGGAGGAGAGGTTAGGGTGAGGAAGAGGTGGGGGGAGTATTTTAGTGGACTATTAAATGAAGGGGGTGGGGTAGGGGAGGAAGATTTGCAAGAGGTGAGGATGGGGAATGAATTGGGGAGGGAGGGGGAGGATGAAATACAAATGGAGGAAATTATTAGGGCCTTGAATAAAAAAAGGGAAGTCCGCTGGTCTGGATGGTGTGAGAATGGAAATGTTGCAGAAGGGAGGTATAGGGGTGGAGGAATGGATGCATAGGTTATTTAACATATGTTGGAGGAGTGGTGAGGTACCACAGGATTGGATGGATGGTTGTTTGGTTCCCCTGTATAAGGGGAAAGGGGATAGGATGGAATGTGGGAATTATAGAGTATTTGCCTTCTAAGTGTGGTAGGGAAAGTGTACGGAAGAATACTGATTGAGAGAGTAAGAGGTTTAACGGAGGGGAGAATGGGGGAAGAACAAGGAGGATTTAGGGAGGGAAGAGGGTGTGTGGACCAAGTGTTCACACTAAAGATGCTTGTGGAGAAAAGTATTGAGAGGAAAGGGAAAGTGTATGGATGTTTTTTAGATTTAGAAAAAGCATATGATAGAGTGAATAGGGGTGAAATGTGGAGGGTGTTGGAGGAAAATGGGGTGGGGGGTAATTTAGGGAAAGGTATCAGGGCTTTTTATAGGAATAGTAGAATGTGTGTGAGAGTGCTAGGAGGGGAGAGTGAGATGTTTGGGACGATGTGTGGATTGAGGCAGGGGTGTGTAATGTCGCCGTGGCTATTCAATTTGTTTATGGAGGGTGACCGCAGAGGAAAGAGAGAGGGGAGGGGGGTGGAATTGATGAAAGGGAATGATAGAAGGGAAGTGAACATGATACTGTTTGCGGATGATACTGCCCTAGTGGCGAAGAACGCGGAAGGGCTGAGGTATTTGGTGAGGGAGTTTGAGAGAATGTGTGGACAAAAGGGGCTTAAAATAAATCCAGGTAAGAGTAAAGTGTTAGTGTTTGAGGAGGAAGAAAGAGAGGAGGGGGAGGAGTTAGAGGTTAGAGTAGGGGGGGTAGTATTGGAAGAAGTAAAGATTTTTAGATATTTAGGGATGGAGTTGGGTAAGGGGGGAGGGATGAAGGAGGAGATAGAACATAGAATAGGTGAAGGAATGAGGGCTTTGAGTGGTCTGAGAGAAATATGGAAAGGGGGGGATCTGTCACAAAAAGTTAAGATAAGTATGTTTGAAAAAATCTGTGTACCAGCGGTGATGTATGGGTGTGAAACGTGGGGGTTGAATGCCAGGTCTAGGAAAAAGTTGGAAGTATTTGAGATGAAGGGGTTGAGAGCGGTTTGTGGGGTTAGCAGAAGGGAGAGGATTAGGAATAGTGTGGTGAGGGAGAGGTGTGATTGGAGGAATGGTCTGGTGGGAAGAGCGGAGAAAGGAATGTTAAGATGGTATGGGCATTTAGTGAGAATGGAGGAGCAAAGAGTGGTAAGAAGAGTTTGGGAGGCGGAGGGGATAGGAAGGAGAGGAAGGGGGAGACCAAGAAGGAGGTGGATGGATGGAATAAAGGAGATGTTGGAGGAGGGAGGGATGGGGGAGGAAGAGGGTATGATGTTGGCGAGGGATAGAGGGGGGTGGAGGAGGTGCAGAGGCTTGGGAGATGAGGGGGTGTGAATGAGGGAGGCTGTACGCACCACTACCCCGCTCAAGCGGGACAAAAGTGTTTGTACAATAATAATAATAATAATAATAATTATAATAGAGTGATAATTGTTAAACATTAACAAAGCATTAATGAATATTCTAAAAATAACGAATACTTCGATCCATTGTTATAAAAAATAATAATACTGATAAAAATAAATTAAAACTTTAGAAAAAAATAAAATAAAGAAAAATTAAATTCATAATTCAAAATTATTTTAGCATACATTTTAAATATTAAAAAAAAAAATAATATTTTTTTTTTCCAGGAGCATAAAAATAAAGTCTTGCAAATTGATTTTAGCTCGAAGGGAAATTGTGAGTGAAAATGATTTCTCTCTCTCTCTCTCTCTCTCTCTCTCTCTCTTTTTTTTTTCTTTTATATTTTGTCACATAACCGCGAACATCATTTCCTTTGGCTTCATTCTAACGTGAAAAGCTTTGTTGATTTTTCTGATGACTCAGCTCTTTGTTTTCCTTTTGTTGGCAGAAACAATTTTGTGTCTTATGGCGAAGCAGAAATTAATTGTTCGACGTTTCCAAGTTTTTCGAACAAAAAAATTGGGAAGAATTTTTTTTAGCCAATTATAAAAAAAAGACAACAATTCACTTTTGTCAAATCAGAAAACCAAATTTCGAAATTAATATATATATATATATATATATATATATATATATATATATATATATATATATATATTCTCTCTATATATATATATATACATATAATAATAATATATATATATATATATATATATATATATATATATATATATATATATATATATATATATATATATATATATATATATAAATAATAATATTATATATATGTACATATATATATATATATATATATATATATATATATATATATATATATATATATATATATAATATATACTATTTATATTATATAATATATATAAATAATAATAATAATAATATACTTTATATATATATAAACATATATATAAATATATAAAGAAATATATATATATATATATATATATATATATATATATATATATATATATATATATATATATATATATATATATATATATATATATATATATATATATATATATATATATATTACATTTTCATCATCACAAACCTTTTCTCCCCAAGACTTGGGGTAAGGTGCGATACATGTACTGGAAGCAGAAAAGTAGTAGAAGAATCTGACGCAAGTCGAAAAGAAAGCCCAGCCTCACTGACACCTTTTAGTAAGAATTCGCCTCTGTCAGAAAAATCCGCCCTAGAGCTTCGCGGGACCGCGACGGACCCTCACTATGGCATCTCATCAATGTAGGGTTCATCCCTTGATCCAGGTGGGCCACAACCACACCCCCTCACAAAACCCCGCCATTCACTCCTATTATGCGCCTTTCTTTTCGCCTCTTCCAAACTCACATTTCTCTCCTTCAGGCATTCCTTTACTGACTCAATCCACTTTTTATTCGGGGTCCCAGCCGGTCGATTCCCAGCACACTCACCACTATACATCTGCTTAAGTAACAGACTATCATCCATCCTCTCCGCATGACCAAACCATCTCAATGTACATTCATTTATTCTCTCATTTACTTCTTTCTTCACACAACACAACTCCTAAATGCGTTCTTTCCTCATTTTATAAATTCTTCTCACACCTAATACGCCCTTCCATCTGAACACATTCTACTTTAGATTTATGCCTCTTATTCCAGACCATAGTTTCAATATTATACATTAAAACAAGTAACAACATACCCGCATGTAAGACTCTAGCACACTCAAGACGTAGTCTCTTACATCCACCAAGGATTTAATTGCTTCAGCCAACTTCCTGCTATTCAACACTTTCCTACTACACTCTGCATTAACCGTTCCATTTTATCTAACATAAATTCTAAATATTTAAACTCAGACACTTGCTCCGGTTGGTCCTCATCCAACATGACCATTCTCCGTCGTTCTAACACCTTTCCCTTTCCACCACCATCTCTCTAATTATTTCATAAACCCCATCCGTATGCAAATTGAATAACCAAGGAGACATAACACATCCCTGCGTCACTTCGATATTAATATTAAACCACTCACTTTCAACTCCATTTATTCTTACACACGCTTCACTATCATCATACATACTTTTAATCCCATTCAGAAGCCTACCACCAGCATCATATATCACTAACACCTGCCATAGAGCTTCCCTGTTAATCCTGTCATACGCCTGTTGCAAACCCAAAACACCTAAATACAATTTATTCTTCTTATCTCTCATTTTCTCAATCATTTGTTTCAATGCAAAAATTACATCTACACATTCTTTACCACTTCTAAACGCATCTTGTTCTTCACCAATCAGTCCCTCGACCCACTCTTTCAACCAAACTAGAAGAGTATATCTTCCCTATAAGACTCAATAAACTAATTCCCCTATAATTCCTACAGTTACCCTTATCCCCTTTACTCTTGTATAAGCGTACTATAACTGCTTTCCTAAAATTCCTCGGGACTCTACCCTTCATAAAAGCTTTGTTTCACCAATTCCAAATCCACTCAATTACCACTTCGCCTCCGTTCTTGATCAATTCACCTTTAATTTCATCTATACCAGCAGATTTACCATTCTTCAACTTTCTCTCTCTACCCATGACTTTCTCCTTACTAATGACCTCATCCCCAAAATACTTATTCCTTCTTGCACCATAAAACCCACACACAATCACCATCACCTCGTAATTACTGCCAATGTCATGCAGATTTTCGAAGTATTCCCTCCACACTCTCCTCGCATTCATTTCATCAGTTAAGAAAGCACCATCCCTATTCATTTTTTTAGCAGATTCTTCTTATCCTTATTCTTAACCTTTCATGTTTCCTCCTAAAAGAGCGTCCTACTCTTTTGTAAATCCTAATTGATCCTACTTCCTAACTGTTCATTTACCCTTTTTTTCTCCTAAGAATGTATCTTTTTGTATTCCTTTTCACCTTATATACTTCCAAATATCTTTCTTTTGAAACCTCATCATTGGTTTTTGGTATATTCAACCACACTTGTTTTTACTTTTAACCGCTTGCTTCACCTCTTATTTCCACCATTCACTGTTAACATTCTTACTTCTTACTTTAGCACATCGACATACGTTTTTGCACTACTAAAAACCGCTTCCTTTATTTGCTTCCAGATTTATTCAGTTTCAACTTTTTCACAATCAACTGTTTTATTTGCAAGGGCTCTTAAATGCTTATCCTTATTATCTTGTTCACTTAACTTCTCACTCTTAACTCTACTCTCTTCCATCCTTATCACCTTCCTCCCCATCCAAGCCCCCACTAACATAATTTTACATAAAATAACATAATGACCCGTTAATCCAATTCCTAACCCCCTCACTGATTTAGCAACTAACACATACTTCACTGATTTAGCATCTAACACATACTTCAGCATCTCCTTCTTTACCAACACAAAATCAATCATACTTTTTACTTTGATACCATCTCTACCTACATCAACTCTAGTATTCTTATGAATACTCATGTGTTTAAAGAAAGTATTACTTACACACATACCTCTCTCCTCACAGAAATCAATCTTAATTACATTATATATATATATATATATATATATATATATATATATATATATATAAATATAAATACTATATAATATATATATATATAAAGAGAGAGAGAGAGAGGAGAGAGAGAGAGAGAGAGAGAGAGGGAGGGAGAAGGTAGAGGGGGTGAGGGATGAGAAGAGAGCAGAGAGGAGAGGAGAAGGAGAGAGAGATGAAGAGAGAGAGAGAGAGAGAGAGAGAGAGAGAGAGAGAGAGAGAGAGAGTTGGTGTTAGCTGATTTCTTAATTCATTAGCAACGTTTTGTTTTGCTTAACTTTTACTATAACGTTTTCTTTTCTAATTTGAAAAATTATCGTTCAAAATAACAAAAATAAAAATTAAATAATTTTAATTATAATTATAATTATAATTATAATTATAATTATAATTATAATTATAATTATAATTATAATTTTCATTTCATTTTTCATTTCCATTTTCACAGTTGCATTTTACATTTTCATTTTCATTTTCATTTTCATTTTCATTTTCATTTTCATTTTAATTTTAATTTTAATTTTAATTTTAATTTTAATTTTAATTTTAATTATATTTATAATTATAATTATAATTACAATTATAATTATAATAATGAAAGCAATAATAATAATAACAATAATAATAATAAATAATAATAATAATAATAATAATAATAATAATAATAATAATAATAATAATAATTAATAATAATAATGATAATATCAACTTCTAGTAGACTTATAATAATAATAATAATAATAATAATAATAATAATAATAATAATAATAATAAATTAATAATAATAATAATAATAATAATAATAATAATAATTAATTTCATTAATAATAAAATAATATTATAATAAAATGTTAATATTAGTTAACTTAATTATAATAATAATAATAATAAATTAATAATAAATAATAATAATAATTAATAATAATAATACATAATAATATAATAATATAATATAATAAGGTATAATCATTTAATAATAAAAATTTAACGAGTAATAATAAAATGTCCCATTTTAATAATGTTATTAATAATAATAATAATAATAATGAAAATAATAATAATAATAATAATAATAATAATAATAATAATAATCAATAATAATAATAATGAATAATAATAATGATAATAATAATAATAATAATAATAATAATAATAATAATAATAATTAATAATAATAATAATAAATAATAATAATAATAATAATAATAATGAATAATAATATAATAATAATAATAATAATAATAATAATAATAAAATTACTTTATAACAATTAATTAATAATTATAATAAATTTTAATAATTATAATATTTATAATAACAATTAATTATAATTATTATATAAATTATATTATAATTACATTTATAATTAAATTATAATTTAAATCATATTATTAAAGTAATGGTATTAATAATACCTAAACTCTAACAATGACAAAAGATATATTTGTAATCGTAATATTAATAATTAATAATATATAAATAAAAATAATAATAATAATAATAATTAATAATAATAATAATAATAATATAATAATAATAATAATAATAATAATAATAATAATAATATAATAATAATCAATAATTAATAATAATTTATAATAATTATAATAGTAATGGTAATAATAATAATAATAATAATAATAATAATAATAATAATAATAATAATAATAATAATAATAATAATAATAATAATAATAATAATAATAATAAAATAATAATAATAATAATAATTCAAACACTTTAATTAATTTCAAAAACCGGAAAATTAAAACAATAATGCAATCATTCATTTAATTAATATTTTATATATTTGTAACAATTATTAAATATTCTTTCACTGATATTAGAAATCGATGACTTGTGTTGGCCGAGCGCCGTATCATTCCACACTGCATCTGACCTTGCCGCACCGCACCGCACCGTACCGCATCGCACCGCACAAAAAGTAATTTTATCGCACCCTACCGCACCTACATATTTCAATGCTCACAGGGCTCCGAACAGTCTATATTTTTAAAACCGCACCACACCTCACCACTCCGGAACACTTAAATTGTGTTCGACAAAGCACCGTACAGCACCAAGAAAGGAGCACCACCCAAAAGGCGGTGCTTTGGCCGACCCTAATTCATATACTATGATAAACTCAAAAAAATATTCTTTCCTCATACCAAGGAAAAATAAAGTGAAATAAATTATCACATCTAGATTTTAATAAATATTTCTTATATGTAAGCTCAAATAAATACTCTCCATATCAAAACTCTAATATACCTTCACAAACTGTAATAAATGCCTCGTCATACTTAACTCTAATAAACACTTTTTCATGCATACTCTAAAAATAGTCTAATACCTCAACTTTAATAAATAATTTACCATAAATAAACTAAAATTTATTTTTTCCTACATGTTCTCTGATTAATTCTTTTTCAGAACTAAACTCTAATACATTCTTTCCCAAACCCATATTCAAAAATACTTGCTTAAACCTTATTTTTAATAAATATTTCCAAACCTATATTCATATCATAAATAGTTTCTCATGCCTCATTTTTAGTATATACTTTCTCAAACCTATATTCATAAATGCTTTCTCATATTTCATATTTAATAAATACTTTTCCAAACCTATACTCATAAATACTTTCTCACACCTCATTTTTAATAAATACTTTCCCAAATCTATACTCATAAATGCCTTCTCAGAGTTCATTTTTAATAAATACTTTTCCAAACCAATAATCATAAAAAACTTTCTCATACCTCACCCATGGAGTTGATTATTCAACCCAGTCGTAGGCGTTTCTATGTATAGTATATATATATTTTTATAAATACTTTCTATAACTATTTTTAATATATATATATATATATACTATATATATATAATTATATATATATATATATATATTATACTATATATATGTATACTATACCTAATATAAGCTTGAAACAGTTCTCTCAAGGAAATCTTAATTTAGGATAAAGCGTCTAAACACACTCGGACTAAATTTCCACCATCTTATTTCATTAAGCGACGTTTCGGATAGAGGTCTATCCTCAGCAGTGTACTAAAAATAGTTAAAAGCAATTACACATTCACATTAAATATTTAAACTATTCACAAAAAATTGCAAAGTTTTTTGCATCTCCATATCGATCAAATCTATCAAAATAGTAAAATCTCAAAGCTGACAATGATTACTAGTTGGTTGGTTATTATTTAACATGTGGCAAATGAACGGTAATCATATAGTACAATGGCAAATTAATGACTCCGAAGGAAAATTGACAAATAAGATAAATTATAAAATGATAATTGATAATAAATAATATTAAAATAATAATAAATTAATAATAATAATATAAATAGATAATAATAATAAATAATATAAATAATAATAATATATAATAATAATAATAATAATAATAATAATAATAATAATAATAATAATAACAATAATAATAATAATAATTATAATAATAATAATAATAATAATAATAATAATAATAATAATAATAATAATAATAATAATAATAATAATAATAATAATAATAATAATAATAATAATAATAACAAAATTGAAGTTGCTTCAGCAACATCACGGAATAAACGGCTTTACTGAGCTGTTATAATTACTAAGAGATGGATTGACAGCTTTAATATATAGAAACTCTAGGATTCTACCATCTGCTTCGGATAGGAAAGGTTTGAGTATTGAGAAGTTTTTTGAGGAAATTGGGTGGTCTTGTGATATGGTATGTTCTCTTATGGCCGAATATTCGGGATTGAATAAGGATTGGCCTGTACGAAAAGAGAAACCTCTGTGCTTCGATATCCTGATCATCAACTAGGATAGTTTCACTTACGTAGCAAGAGCTGCAGTCTGCACACAAATATTTATATATGACACAAGATTTAAGCAAAGCAGAGAGCATCTCTTTGGAGCTAAAGTACTAGCCCATACTATAGGAATGGACACAAACAAATCTGAAATCACATTGAGGAAAAGATAGTGTTAAGATTTATTTAAGTGACTTGACCAAGTCTATAGAATGAGTTCCAATATATGGCAGTTTTAAATAGATTTTTCTTTGGGTACCTCGTGTGATGGAGTTCTTGAACGGAATAAATTAGTAAGGTAAGTCCCGAATATCCAAAATAATCTGGAGATATAGATTTATTGCAAAGAATGTTCTTAAAAAATTCATTTCTTTGTAAAAGGATTACCAGTCGGAACAGATTTTATAGGCTCTATCTATTCTAAACAAATGCCTGCCCGTTTATATCCAAAGGGGATAGAGCTGAAATGATTAGTTCTTAATAATGTTGAGGTTGGTTTCCGGTATATTGATGTATGAAATTTGTTCTTTCTCTCAACAGATATATCAAGAAATGATAACTTTTTATCTATTTCTTTCTCCTTTGTAAATCGGATGTTCGGATGTTTGTTGTTTAAATAATCCAGAAATAAGTTTGCGTGTTCTCGTTCTCTAAACAATATAAAACAATCGTCTATATATCTCAAATAGGGAAGAGGCTTGCAGTCCAAGGGACAAATATCTATGCAGGTCACTTCGTGATATGCTAAAAAACCATTAGCAAAAGAGAATCCCAAGGGGGAAACCCAGTTGCCATACACATCTGTTGTTGGTTAAAGCGGGTCATTAAAGAGGATGATAATAGGTATCGTCAGTGGCCCAGTATTAGTAGGGTTCTTGTTAAAATTGGGCGGAAATTTAAGATGGGAAATTGATAGTGTACCGAACATTTGTCAATATATTTAAAATAATGAGTTGGTTATAATATCTATTGTTTCTTTGGACGGGTATGTTTGTAAAAAGGGACTTCCAATATCGAAGCTGGGTCATATAACAAACTGTGCAGCGGATAGCTTAGGTAATAATTAATTAGAAAAAATGAAATAGTCGTGGAACCGTATATTGATTTTGAGTTAGGCAATATATGAACAAAGGACTTGGCCAAATATGACGTTAAGGAGAGTTTTAGCTGAGAGGGATGGGCGTAGTGGCAGGTTTCGGCTTGTGAGATTTTAGGTAGGGCCCATAAATCGAGCCTGGTACTGTACCGGAGGATTGTAAACCATTGAAATAGATGCCAGATGCCCCGCAGTTTTAATTTTCGGATGAAATTATTTATCTTAGTTTCCATTTTCAGGACGTTTAAAAATATCAACCTTAAGAATTTTGAACTTTGTTAAGTCGGATACCAGGACCTTAAGTTTAGATATATAATCTTCTCTATTCAAAACAACAACACCCCTGCCTTTGTCAGGTTTGGTTATAATAATTGATTTATCCTTTCTTAGCCCCTTCAAGATTCTCAAATCAGCATAAGAAAGACGGGGGAAAAAATACTTTATGGCTTTTAAAACTATAATAAAATCTATTCGCTAAATATTTAACATCCTGAAGTAAATTATTGTTCTTTATTGAAGGTAGCTTGTTCAGCTGTGAGTAAAGTTTTTAAAACATTAGGAAATATTCATTAAAATCAATCTTAAAACACGGCAATTTAAAATCCAAGCCCAGAGCTAACAACCGTTTTTCATTTTTAGATAAAATTTTATTGCTGAAATTAAAGATTACTTTGTCCGGATCTATATTCAGATTATAAGTAAATCCCAACTTTTCTAGCTTACGACTATGTCGAACTTTGACCGACTCACAAAAAGTGCCATTCTTTCATTAATGAAATGTTTCAACCAAAAATAATCAACGAAGGATACTTGCCGTTTCAAATCATCAGAAGAATTTCTAATCTCTTCAGTGTATCTGCTGATTAGTCGCTGCTTAAATCTAATTTCCGCTAAAAGCAGGGAACGTGTTATTTTTTTGAACAGAGTAGTAGAATTAAGTGACTTACGGTATAATTTAAACTTCATAAATCTTGGGACGTAGTCGTAACCTTTGCAGACCGATAGGAAGTGCAAATCCAATCTTGCTTCAAAGAAACAATAGATATTATAACCAACTCATTATATGAAAATAATGATTTAATATTGGATTAATATAAATTTGAAATAAATTCACGCCCAATTAAAAACTACTACAACTTGGCAACTGAAGATACTATTTTCCTCTTTAATGACTCGCTTTACCAACAAACGGATGGAATGGCAATGGGTTCCCCCCTGGGGCCCTCCTTTGCGAATGCCTTTTTGGCATTTTCATGAGGTGGACTTTGGTTGGGAAAATGCCCCTTGAACTTCAAAACCTCTTCTCTATTTGAATATTGTGGACGATGTTTGTTTGTTTAGAGAACGAAAAACACCGCAAACTTATTTTCTTGGAGCATTTGAACAACAAACATCCGAAATCCGATTTACAAAAGAGGAGGAAGTGGATGGAATATTACCATTTCTTGTATCTGTGCAGAAAAGGGAGAGCAAATTTCATACCATCAATATACCGGAAACCCACCTCACCATCATTGGGAAACTAGTTATTTCAGCTATATCCCCTTTGGATATAAACAGGCAGGAATCTACTGTAGAATAGATAGAGCATACATTCATTAATGAAATGTTTCCACCAAAAATAATCAACGAAATACACTTTCTTTACAATAAATCTGTTCCCTCAGACTATTTTCGATAAGACATTGGGCTCTTACTTGACTAATTTATTCCGTCCAAAATTCCCATCGTACGATGTACCAAAGGAAAAAATCTACTTAAAGCTACCATACCTTGGATCTCGTTCTACAGACCTGGTCAGGTTACTTAGAGAAGTTTTAACACCATCTTTTCCCCACTGTGACTTCAGATTTGTTTGTGTTAATGCTCATAGTATAGGCTCTTACTTCAGCTCCAAGGAGATGCTCCCTGCCTTGCTTAAATCCTGTGTTGTTTATAAATAATTGTGTGCAGCAGACTGCAACGCCTGCTACGTAGGTGAAACCATCCTACAATTAATGATTAGGATATCTAAGCACAGAGGTTTCTCTTTTCGCACAGGCCGACCCTTATCCAATCCCGAATATTCGGCAATAAGAGAGCATGCCATGTCACAGGACCACCCAATCTCTTCAAACTTAAGATACTAAAAATCATTTTAACTCGGAAACGGACGGGAGGATCTTGGAGTCCCTCTTCATCAAGACTAACAAACCATCTCTTAACAATAATAATAGTTCAATAAGCTTTTTATTGATGAAAATAATTTCATATTAAACCATTATCAGTATTTTACCATTATCATTATCATTATCATTATCATTATCATTGTCATTGTCATTGTCATTATCATTATCATTATCATTATCATTATTAATAATCCACCATGTCATTGTCATTGTCATTGTCATGGTCACACCATGTCATTGTCATTGTCATTGTCATTGTCATTCTTGGGCATTTGTCATATTATTATTATTATATTTTTATTAATTATATTATTATTTTGTATTTTATTAGTATTATTATATTTTATTATTATTATTATTTATTATTATTTTATTATATTATTATTATTATTATTATATATTATTATCTATTATTATTAATTATTATTATTATTATTATTATTATTATATTATTTATATTATTTGTATAAAATTACCGTTATTAATTTTTTCCCTTATATAGTCCTGTTTTATTTGATGTTAAATAAAAACCAACCAACCAACCAGTATTCATTCTCAGCTTTGGTTTTAATGTTTTAGCAGATTTATTCGATATGGAGGTGCAAAAACTTTTGTTAATTTTTCAGGAATGTTTATATATTTTATTTGATGTGTTTTGTTTTTAATACACTGATGATGGATAGACCTTTAATCCGAAACGTCAGATTAACTAAATAAATAAAAAAAATGTGGTAAAATTCTAGCTGCTGTTTACTCTTTTATCCTTATATATATATTAATATAATATAATATATTACAGCACATAAAAATTATAGCAAATAATAAATAAAGAAAAATTGATATACTATAATTATATAAATTATATATATATGTATTTATATATATTAATATGGTTATATTGAGTTATGATTTATTATAAAAATAAAAAAATAATTAATTATAGTATAGATTATATTTACGTAGTACCTATTTAATTTTATATAATAGTAAAATATATAATTTATATTAATTATGGCATTTATTTGTTATATGTTAGGAAATAATAATTATATAAGTAGGGATAATAATATAATAATAATAAAATAAAATATAATGTGCGTGATTGTAATATAATTTAATGTAGACAACTATACAAAGACTTGCAATTCAGAATTCAAAAACAGCAGAACGCATTTAAAGCGATTGACGTATTTCCTCACTTTATTATTATGACCTCTGTCCTAATGGCCCTCGTACTGGACTCATGAAGATAACTTCTGCAATTTCTCACCTCATCAAATGTCGATAGATTTTATTAAGACATTAACATTTTATTTCACAGCAGCAGAGCTTGCAGAACCGTTTTAATAGTTTTTTTATAATTTTACTTTTATCTTTTCGGTCACTATCAGAAAATAACTTCCACCTTATTCATTAAAAAAAAGCTGCTAAAACATAATAATTGAACAAAACTTAAAATGCGCACTAACATCTTCAGAGACACTTAATACTATTTAAAAATCAGTCAACAAAGCCTATTTCTCCATTTTTTGGGTATTTTTCCTAATTCCAAAATTTAATTAAAATGTTCGTGTTATTTTCTGTATTTATCAATATTTTAATTTTATGTAAATTTCAAACCACATTCCTGTTTATACAATTTTTGCCATTACTTTCATAAACTTGTACTTGAAATTTGTGAAATATATTGATCATTAAATTAGCCAATGAATAGAAAATTAGAATAAAATGCATTTTTTTTAAGCGCCGCAAACGTTCAATCTATTAAAAATAAACGAATATTTAAACCCCCTGAAAGTAATTTTCCTATCTCTCTCAAGTATTTGCTTGCTGTTAATCTTTCCGCAAGCTTATAGTGTTTCGACGTGAGTAATTCTTGCACGTCCAAATGTTTCACATTGGAAATTTCTTAGAAAGGCACGGCGGTCGAGTTACCGCCATATATATATGTATATCATATATAATATATATATATAATTATATAGATTAATTATATATATATATAAATATATATATATATATATATATATTGTATATGTATATATTATATATATGTATACATCCGATGTAGTTAAAAATAAAATTATTTATTGGATTTATTTTAAATTTTTGTTATTTGATTAAAAGGTTATGAAATTTAATTTTTTTTCAACTTTTTAAACTTATTTTAATACACCAGGATAATATAAATATTTTACTATTTATTTACCAACTCAAAGTGTTTGTGTGAGGCAGTATTCTGGCAACAATGACAGATTTGGTAAATTATTCAGTGTTTATTATATTTTCACGTTCAGCTGCTGTCCTGCTTTCACGGGAGTTGTGTGTGTGTTAATTTTTGTTTTACACTTTTATTATTTTTATAATTAGTGTATACTAGTGTTTTATTGATTATTTAATTAATAATACCATTATTTTCAGATATTTTGGTAGTTTATAAGTGATCAAATATGGGTAAAGTTAGTGATTTAGTCAACGGAAAGTCGGACAGATTAATGTGTATATTGCAAGTGAGCAACTTAAAACAGAAAGAAATAGCAGCAAAACCTGGGGTTTCAACTCAAACAGTTAGTAATATTAAGAAGAAATTGAAATACGGTAACAGTTTGAGCTAATAGGGTTGCAAATGTGGAAAGAAAAGAAAAACAACCACCCAGGGAGGACAGAAAAATAGTTTAAATGGCTCTGAAAAATTAGAAGACTATCATGTAGGAAGCATTCCAATGTACTCTATTCAGCAGGAGGTGATTATTATTCTAGAAGAACCGCTCAACGGGAGGCTATGTAGATTGCTGCGGTAATTAAAAGCCTCCCTATCCGTCAAGGAAAGTAAGCGTGAGACTAACTTTAGAAATGAACGGACACGTAATTGTCTCTGCTTCAGACTTCAATATCGTTGGGAACTCTGAGCAATGGGAGTATGGTAAGAGTGATCAGATAGCGATGATGTTCCTTTTATCACCATAAAAGAGCATTTGTTATTAGTAAAATCGCAATGACACTTTGAAACATATCATTTTTACTTGAATTATCAACCATCATGGTTTAAAGTCATGAATTTCTGTACTTGTTTGACTACTTGCATCATCTTCTATGTTTTTCTTACTGTTCATATTGTGTTTTATATTGCTCCAGATTGTATTCTCTGATGAATCCACCATTGCTGTGCTTGATGATCGTGTGCAGAGCGTGAGAAGGCGATCAGGTGAGAATTTAAACCCGATGCCTGAAAAAAACGGTAAAATTTCCACAGAAAATCATGGTGTGGGGTGCCATTTCTGTTCATGGCCCAAGTCGATTGATGATTGTTGAAGGCACCATGACCAGCATAAGTATATAAATGTACTACAAACTCGTTTACTACCTCAAACAAGGGATTGGTTTGGCAATTGACCTTAGATTTTTCAACTGGACTCCGTCCCGTGTCATTTAGCGAAGTCAGTAAAGAGATGGTTCGCACAGAATGGCGTAGAGGTACTTCCATGGCCTGGAAATTCACCTGACATGAATCCTATTGAGAGTTTGTGGTCCGTGTTGAAAGATGAAATACACAATGTTCCAATTACGACCAAGTAAAACTCATAGAACGTCTTATTCAGGTTTGGTTTCATTCCGTAAAAATCCGAAATTTGTGCAGAACTTTAATTACTTGCATGCCCAGCCGCGTTTTTTAAAGCACTTGCAGGGCCGAATTTTGGCCCAAACCAAGTACTAAAATATTTATGATTGTAAATATGTATTAAAATAAATAAAAAAAAATTTGAAATAAATTAAAATTCATAGACCTTTTTTTTGTTATAAAGTCAAATTTTTTAAAAAATCCATAATAAATTGGCCAGTAGTTATTGTATTATATAAATGTATATATTCATTATATATTATATATTATACTATATTATTATATTATATGAGTGATATTATTATATATATAATATATAGATATATATATATATATAATTGATATTATATATTACGTATATATTATTATAGATTATATAGGATATATTTATATATATATAGTATATATATAGAAAAACTTATTTACATAAGGTAAAATAATAATATATATAATTATTATATATAATAATTTTTATGATATAGTATATATAGTATATTATATAGCTGTATTTGTACCGGTATATATAATATAGGATTAATGTTAGAGGTACAACCATGATATTAGTATTTATTTATACTATGATATATAAAGTATTATTATTATATATATATATATAATATATTCCGTGGCTCAATCGGTAGTAGAGGCAACAAGTTGCGTGCTAAGGGGTGACAGAGTCAAAACCCGAATCCTATTTAGAAATTACTTAGAGAAGTCCCCTTCTAGTAATAGGGCTAATGCTCCAATGAATTCGTGAGAGCGTGTTATATGTGTGTATACCATCAACATAAAGTGTATGATGATATTATTATAGTATATATATATAGTATTATATAATATAAGTATAAGGGTATTTATATATATATAGGTAATAGGCTAGAGTATAAATTATAGGTAAAGTAAGGAACTATAGGTCTATTATATTATATACAATATATATGGTAACAGATATGATATTTAGTAATTAGTAATTATTTATTTTTCTTTTATAGTTGTTAGTAAATATTTATAAATAGCTTTTAAATATATATAGTATTGATATAGTATTAGGTATATATAGTATAGGGTATAGATTTATATAGTAGTGTGTATATATATATATATGAGATATATTAATAAGATTAACAAATAAGAATATGAAGGGGAAAATATATAAAATATAAGTAATAAATTTTATATATAAATATAATAAATAGATATATAATGATATATATTATGATAATATATATATATATACAATGATAGTTAAAATATATATATATATAATACAGAAAAAAGAGTGTGATATCATAGTAGTGATCATAAAAATTTTGGTCCATCAACCGCGGTTCCTTGCATGGTAAAAATTACCTGATTCACTTGATTAGATAACGATTCCAATGAGATATGAAGGTTTGTAGTGGTTACATCATCAAATATATAATTTATTTTATTACTTAACAACTTAATACACATACAAGTACACTGAGATAATTCTAATATAGATAGTTGATAACTTAAATAATAGTATAGTAATATATATATATATATATATTATATTATATATATAGGTATTATATATATATAATTTATTGCATATATATATATATAATATAAATGAATATATATATATATTACTATATAATATATATATATTATAGTATATATATTTATGGTATATAGTATATATATATATATATATATAGTTATATGTATATATATATAAAACAGCAATATTGATGAATATTAAACCAAATTTTTGCGTAACCAACAAAAAGCTGCACTTTTGAGTTTTAACTCACACAGTAAATAAAAAAAGCTTTAATGATAAAAGCAAAGTTTGAATAAAGAGACATAATATTGAATATAATATAAAAAACATTCTATTATACCTTTCTCATTTTATTAAAATACAAAATTAAATGTAAAATGTTAAAAAGGAGAAATAGAAATTAAAATGTAACTGGGTTGGTAACTATTTTAAAGCAATACAGACGTTTGATCCCAAATTAATTTCATGGCTTGCGTTCGAAGTAAAGGTATATCATATGCACGATGTAAAGTATTTGAAGCAGTTTGAAATAAAATTAAAATCATTCGAAGGTTGGCGTATCAATATTTCCAACTCGATTATGAAGTTAGTTCCTTCCAAGCATATCAGTTATTTATTAAGTGTATTATATATTTCTAGATAGAGTTTGTGCACTTTCTAATTAAGTTTATTAAATTAAAAGGTATATGATCATTTAAAGTTTTAAGAAGATAGATATCAGGGCTCAACAAACCAAATAATAGCGAAATTAAAATTGTATGGAATTTGGACAGTATGATGTAAGTAAAAAATGGATTTTGAATATTATAACAAAAAAATATAAATTTTTCTCGTGCACAAAAAGCATGGCTTATGGCTAGTGAGTACATACTTTTGCCCTTTGCACGGGCTTGGAATCTTAGGCAGAATGCAACAATAAAATTTGAAATTTGTTAGTAGAAGCGGTGCTCGAAGAACGAAAAATTAAATCGACATTATATATTTCGATTTCGAAACCGTGATATATAGTATATTGACAGATTTCGTTCCTGGGATATTTTTATAAATTACAGCCATGCGCCGCCAAGGATGGTAAGGTCAATGACAACAAGGGGATTACGCCTGCATGAAGTGGTGGATGGCTTTATATTAAACACCTCACTCACTATTAAAATGTCTAATATAGATCTTTAAATACTTAAAAATAACAAATAAAAAACATTTAACGAATATATTCATAAATAACAAAACTAATAATAAAAATTATAATAATAAGACTAATTTTGTAAGGTGGAAATCTGATTAAAATAGATAAATAACCTATACTACAATACTATGATAGTAGTAGATAAATAAATAATAAATAGTATACTTAAAAATAATATAGCTGTACTTAAAAGAAACTACAAACAAATACATCTCTCAAGAATTCGATTTTTTGAAAACTCTATACCATCGTAGGTTAGTTAGAGGCTTCCGGTATGATTGAAATACGTGTTACAAATTTAAAAGATAAGAATTACATATTCCCTAGTACTTTCATATATTCTCCTCTATGAGAAGAGCCACTAATTATTGTCGTTATGCTGCCTTATATTTTACCATTAATAATTTAAAATTTCCACAAATTCGATTTCCTGAAAAAAAAACCGCAAATACTTTGTGGGTTATTGCCTGTTTCTTACATAGAGTTATGACAGATGCGGGATGAATATATAATGAATTTCATAATGAGGATATGTGTTTTAGCGCGGATGCTTCGAATTTGCCATCGTAAAATCCCATCAAAAAAAATAACTATTTAATGCCTCATTTGCGGTCATCACACATTGTGGAAATGGAATTTTCTTTGTTACACAAATAAAATCAATCACCAGCAAAAATACTACTACATATATATATATATATAATACTATAGTATTATATTATTATAACTACCTATTTATTATATATATTTATAATATATATATATAATCAACTTATATGAGGATAGTTGTATGATTATACAAGTATTATACCCTATACTACAAATATATACCAATATACGGTTACTATAGATAAGTAGAATAATACAAATATATAGTAAAAAAATAACATATAATAATACAATATGGATATAATATAGTACCCCTCCCATCACCCTATAACTCAACTTGTCACTTAATATTATATGTAAATACACCCAAGAAGCCTATCATAATAAATTATATATTTAATAATATGGCCTAGTGTAGTTTATTCACCAAATACCCATAATATAGGGTATAGCTAGAGGAAATATCCCCTATATAATATTAATATTTCTAATATAATCTATAATTAATTTTATTACGTAATAGTAGTTTTAGAGGTTTTTATTAACGTGCTTATAAATACCCTAAATAAAGAAATAGTTAACACAGGAGCTTTTAAAAAAGGGGACCAAACAGAGAAATTGAAGCTTTTAAAGGAACGGCGTTCTTCCAACACCCAGGCCCCGACCACCAATAACATGTTTCACAGTAGAGTTTTAATCTTGCACCCAGCGCTCGCACTACAAACTCTCAATCTCTACGCGAAAGGAATTGAACCAGCGTCCTCTCGTTATAGCATACGCCAAAAAACTGAGGCATTTATAAATTAATTATCTATATTAATAAAATTAATAAAAAATTCAATAAAAATTTATGATTACCTCGATTTATGATTTATTATCTAATTAAGTATTATATATATTTTTTTTTTTATATTAATAATTTTTTTATATATATTATATAGATATACTATATTGATAATTAAATTAGATTAATAGTTAAATTTAATATTTATTTTTGTATTAATATTTATTTATTTTTACTATTTGTCATGTGAAATGAATATATTAGTAATTTTTTTTTTTAAAATGGAAAATATTTGTATTTTTAAAAGTTTTTCTCGTTTACTATATATTTTTTTTTCCTATAAATTCTCAATACAAACAGACACAGATATTTTTAAAATGAGGAGAAGTCAAGCTAAAATGAAGGGAGGATAGTGAATGTGTGTGGGTTTAATGTTGTAAAAAGAACTTGCGTCTCCTCTCTTCCGGCAAAGGCCGAATAATAGTAGAAGCATGTTGAGGAACTAGTAAATCCGCAGGTATACGTTGAAGAGTTTACAAGTCATCCGAGAAGGCGAAGGCGCAGCTTTACTATGACCAAAAACAAAAAACCAAAAAGGCCAACCAATGCCCAAGTAAGGATAAATGGAAGTTGTAGTATAAGAAAGCTGGTTTATGAGGTACAGCATTCGACCCAAGGATAACACGAGAGAGAACACGATAAACCATATCCTGTGATTAAAGGCCAAGGAAGAATCTCACAGGAGATTAAATTATATTTGAGTGTGCTTATGGAAGATATCATGCTGGTATTTTGTTGTAAGTGGGAAGAAACAAGGTGCGACTAGCTGTGGTAGAGCGTATCTGTAGAATAGATCTGCCTTACAAACAGTATGATTGGGAGATTACAGAGGTGGGAGAAGTGTTAGATGATGGATGAAGATGATGTTGTCCATGGTACATATAGCAACGCTAATAATTTGGGCTATAGCCAACTCTTGCGCTCAAGGAGTAGCGCGTAGGCGGAAAAAAATTTTACCTAACCTCATAACGAATAGTTATCTATCAGTCATTCTGGATATCTCCCTACATTTATGAATATATATTTCATAACAGATTACCAATCATTAATTATAAAAAAGACTGAGCCAAGAACTCTAGGAATGCCCTATCATTGGAACAGACAAAGAACACAAACAAAGGGAAGTAGAACACCTTTGGACAGAGATGTGCAAAAGACCCAGAAACTGGTAATTGTGAGATTGGAAGTGGAAGCTCCAAAAATGAGAGGAAGACTACTCTTCAGGAAAATTTTTAAAGTGTAATATCTTATTTTAAATGGAGGCTAGACTATCAGATGAATGATATATTTAGGGTGTATGATTTTGTCATAAGTAAATGACGGCCTTTTCCAAGGGGATTTTAAGATGGGTTAAAATATGTGCTGTATTTGCCAATTTGTAAGATCACAAGTTTCACTGTTAACCGACCAAAGGTGAATGGTTCCAAGAGTAGAAGTTTAACATCCACATAATAGAATTTAAAAATAAACTGGGAGAATTGTATAAAATCATTTGAAAGCGATTTTATTTAATAAAGAGCTGGTCGAAAACTGATTTGTCTTCAGTATTACTTATGTAATGTATATCCAATTGTAGTGCTATAATATTTTTGGAAAATTAAAGTTCCTACGCAAGAAGTAGCTTTTTGCGATGCTTGATATTGATACAACAGAATGCTATTTTCAATTTTACTCGCTTCTCATTGGCACCCTTCTTAACAGATCTTTCTACTTTATTATACAAGTCTTATCCGCCGTTGTTTGAAATATTGTTCTCACGTTTTGGGTATCTTCGGTTCTACATTTCTTTTGGATCCGGTTGAGTCAAACTAAAAACCTAATAAACCTTCCGTTATTTTTAAACTTCCTTCACTATCTTTCTCTGACAAATTAGGATGGTAAACTATCTCTTCTTTTTCTTCTTCTTTTTTCTTATTTTTTTGTACTACAATGGGAGATGTCCGAGGGAACTGACCTCTTATATTCCGTCACCAGTGCGATGAGTTGCCCTCGTAGAACAGGAAATGCCTTGCTTTTGAACGAATTTTATGTTAGGATTGAAAACTCATGGGTTGCTCGTGCTTTACATCTTTAAATCTAAATCTACGACTTTTTTAAGGGTTTATTAGTAGAAAAACTGAAAAAGATACATCAATCGTGATAGATAATGAAGCAGTAATTAATTACTAACATTTTTTCTAAAGAGTTTTAATGTGTTTTCGTTTTCATATTGACTTGAAGTCAACTAGCTGTGTGCTTTTATATAGCAAGCATTTTCTGACAGTATTCTCCACTAGAACTCTCAGTATGTCGATTGTATATGGCGGCTACCAAAGCAGCTTTAATCAATCACGGAAGGCGTACCTGTTGATATTCAGCTGCAGACCGCATATCAAAAACAATGCAGAAAAATAAAATTATTACAAACAATTTTGAAGACCCATTATTATCTGCCCAAAATCCGATGACTTACCTTTAAGAAGATTATAGGCCTGATTAAAACATAATTCTATATCTAGAATAGAAAGTGGTATTGTGAAATTGATATGAACAATTTAGGACAGAAGAATGCCGTCGGGACGTCTCCGATGATTCAAAATAAAATTAAAATATGAATTATAAAAAAAAAATACATGATTGTCGCGGATGCAAAAAAAATTGGTGTCTGCATGTTAGCCCGATTAAATTGCAGATTGTTTATTGCAATGAGCTATTAATATGATTAAGGTCTCTTCAATCTTGAAAAAAAATGTCTGTTCGTGAGAAGAATCTGGGTTTTAAGTTGGCAAAAACCATTGCAAAACGATTGATTGATTTTTTAGAAAAAGAGGTTTGATCCGAGTTTATGCTTTGGTCAGGGGTACGACGCAGCGCAGCAGCAATGGAAGGGAAAGAACATGGAGTTCAAAAGAAACTGCGGGGGAATATGAAAAAAGAATATATATATATGTGCAAGCCATCGCTTAATTTGGTCATTAATTAATGACCTAAACATTTTTCCGGAAATTTGAAATTGCCACAATAAAAGACAAAACTTTTTCAGAGAACTCCACCCGAAGGAAGAAAATCCATTGCAACTTAAATTTTGGTGAACCCGTGGACTCAAAAATATCATGACGAATTCATCGGTTGCTATTTTTCATACAAAATGATAAAAATCGTTGAAGGTTAGAATTTGTCGAAGGAAGGCAACACAATCAAACAAGAAAAACAGGTTTTCTATTATACTGTTCGGCAACAAGAACCCCCAATTTCATTTTACCTCATTCAGTAATAAACAAAATATTATATGCTTTAGTTGAAGGTCCAGCGGCTAACATTATTTCAAACAAAAAATATTAGGACCTTATGTCCAAATCATTACCAAGAATTTGATACTTGTCAAAGACCACTGCAAAACTGCTGATCAAATAATTGCCAGCCCCTAAGTCAAATCTTGCGGGCGCACGCACGCACGCACCACACACACACAAACACAACTACACACACACACACACACACACAGCATATATATATATATATATTATATATATATATAGTATATATATATAATATATATTATCTAAATACTATATATATCTTATATAACTATATATATATATATATATATATATATATATATCTGTGTGTATGTGTGTGTGTGTACCGCGAGCACAGCGAGCGAAGTGTGGAAAGGTCCTAATTCGAGCGTAGCTCGCTCTTTAGGCAAGCCTGAACACTCGCATTTCAGGCAAGCTGGAACGCGAGCGTTCCAGCATCGCGTATCGACGATGCTTGTTATTATTATTATTATTATTATTATTATTATTATTATTATTATTATTATTATTATTATTATTATTATTATTATTATTATTATTATTATTATTAGAATTATTATATTTTATATTATTAATTATTATTATTATTATTATTATTATATGCTACTATATTCAATATTAATATGCTTTACACTATATTTCACTATTATTCACCACTATTCACTATATTAAATATTATTATTATCACTATCACCACTGTCACTATTATTATAGGACCACCATTCACGAAAAATTCAGATCCTTGCTTCCAGTGGAAGAGAATTTGGTAAACTTTCTTCAATGACTCGACGATTGCTTTGAGAAACGCAGCTTCACTTTCTACAATGTATTATTTTTAAATTTCTTCTTATATTTTATTTTTGTATTTAGTAATTAAATTTTCCAAAATAGCCAAAAGTAATGATTTAATATTGCCGCTTCTCGACCCCAGATTAAAAATGAAATTAAATTTTAAATGTTTAAAATTTTAACATTTTTAAACCCCAAAAATTCGTAACTTGTTTTGCCTTTTAAAGGGGAAAATTCCAATATCGGATATTTGCGACCCATTTTAGCCCCACCTAAAAATGAACATAAAATTCTTAAGTTTCAACATTTGATGGGGAAAAAAGGCAAACTGCAACCTTTTATTACCCTAAAACGTCGTTTTCGGGTTGTTCTTATGTGTCTGAGTCATTGTTTAGTATTTTTCGTTTCTCCGAACCTTTTTTTTGACAATGTTTTATTCAATTCTACAATTTTCGGTGATATATTGGTTT
>JABUQX010040232.1:67500-72500 GCA_015478945.1 Trachelipus rathkii
AAGAAGAAAAAGTATAGAATAATCAAGACTTAACTGTAATATAAAAGGACAAGTCTTCATTTAATCCATATTCTATCTCTCAATTCTCACTAAATCTGAAGTCATTAACTCCGTCTTCCTTTTCATTACATTGCGAATAGGACGAGGATGATTTTGCTGCTTATAACAGCGTGAGCTTATTTAGATCATTAGATTATGTTAATTAATTCACTGTGTATAAATATTATTTATAAACAGAGAGTGAATATCATTTAATAAAATATTTCCATTTGTAAGAATTATTCTTTTTAACAATTCATGTATATTTTTAAAAACTGTAATTTATATTTTTTTTAAATTTATAAAAATGTTATAATAATATATATAAAAGTCTATAATACTTCGTTAATAGAAATCAAGATTATGTAATTTAATTTTATGATATTATAAATTATTTAAAAATAATATTACAAATTACAATATAATTTATATAAATATTAAAGTTATTATCTTATTTAAAACTTATTATCTATTTTAATATAAATAAATTATCGTATTTCAATTATTATGCTATATAAATTTAACTTATTTAATAATGTTGAATATTTATACCTTAATAATTGTATGAAGTCCATCCTGTTACAATTATTATGTTGCTTTTATAATCTTATAATTATAATTAATATACCTAATAAATTCAATGTGACTTTTGTAGCAAATCAATAATATATTATATATATTTAATATATAAATATTATTAATATATAATATTATTATATATATTTATATATATAATAATTGTATAATTAATATATATTATTAATGTTATATATTATATATTAAATTATTATTATTAATAAAAATGCATTTATAAAATATTAAAAACGACCTAATAGAATCTAAAATTATTCATTAACTGAAAAATAAATATTTAATATGTAAGCAAATTGCTAAGTTGAATATAATTAATTTTTAATAACACAGTGATCATAATATAATTATATATTAATATTAATATATAATATATATATATATATATTATAATTATATTTTAATTATTAGTTTATTTAATATATTTATATTTATTAATATATCTATTAATTTAGTAATATATATATAGTCTAGCCGATGTTTGTCCTCAAGTTTATTAAATAATTTTTATTTTAGATATCCAATATATAATCTTTATATCTTAGAATATATTATTATTTATAATAATAATTATTATTTAATATTATATATATTAATATATAAAATTATATATATATAAATTTAATTATTAATATATATTTTTATAATATATATATATATATATATATAAGTTGATAATATATATTAATATAATTTATATAATATATATATTATATATAAAGTTATATATATATATTAAAATATATCAGAATATATATAATTAAATATATTATTATTTAGAAGTATTAATATTATTAATAGTAATAATATATATAAAGTAATATATATATATATATATATTAATATTAATATAATAAATTAATGAAATTATTATTAGATATATAATATATATTATGATAATTACTAAATATATTAATAAAAATTTTTTCAATAAGTAGTATATGAAATTCTTTTCAGTACTTAATCAATAATAAATTAAATTATTCGAAGTAATTAAAGTCCGCTTGAAGTTAATTAATTTATTTAATCATGATAATAGATATAAAAATTACTCTAACATTTAAAATAAAACTAATATTAAAAAAAATTTTTACTAGTAAAAGTGTAATAGAGCAGCGATTGCAATTATTGGTCATATACTCGCTCTAAATGTAACAATTTCTAAATGAGCATTAAAATAACATACTTCCGGAATCTATACGCTGAGGCAAAGCACAACTAAATATTATTATATATTAATTAAAATAATTGGTATTTCTTAAATATTTGACCTAAATCTGAGAATAAAAAATAAATAACGGGTTTTGTGTTATAAAGAAGTCAAAATAATTATAAAGACAGAATTAAATATTTTCAATAAATACAAAGTAATAAAAAATAATTATATATATATTATAATAATTATTTATATATTAAATATTATTAATTATATTTAATAATTAATTATAATATAATATATTATTATAATATAATTATTAATATTATAATATATTTATTAATAACTTATAAGTTATTATTAATATTATATATTTATATTTATAATTGAATATTAGTATATAATATATATATATTAATATTATTATAATGATAATTATGTAATATAATATAAAGTCTAATAAAAAATAGATTTTAATAATATGTTAAATTAATTTAATAATATTAAATTCTTTTTACTTAGTTTCTCATATTATATAGTAATTAAATTATAATAATATTATTATTATATATAAATATATATATAGATTATATTATTAATATATAGATTATTAATAAGATCAATACTTATAATGAATTGATTGATACTTACATTCATATCAATATTAAATTTGTATTAAATATATATACATAGATACAGACAATATTAATGATAGTATCAAGTACATATTTATTATAAAGGAAAGTAATATGATAACATAATATTATTAAGATTTATATTAAATATTATTTATATATTTATAAATTATATATTATATATATATTAAATAATATAATTTATATAAATAACACAAATATACATTAAACATGTAAATGAATATTAAGTGATAATATCATTATTATGGAAAAAATATTAATACAATGTATTAATATATTTAAGATAGTTTTGAGTATATACTATACTGTATTATATCTTAATTTTATTTAATCTTATAAAATATGTATATGTTATACTTAAAAATAAAATAATTTAGTGAAATATCAAGTGTTCAAACAATTATGGTAAATAATAGTATTATATTTACATATTTACAACCTGAGTTTAGAATCTTACGAATATATTTATACAAGCATAAATATATATATTTCACAAAATCATTATTATCAATATTATATTAATATTTAATTTTTTTTTAATTATCATCAATAATTTAAAATATATATATATTAATGTTATTATAAAGGCTTATTAAGAGTATTTTTTTGAATAACAATATTATAAGTTTATAAATTTTGTATTTTGGCTATTTTGAGTTAATGGTATCTAATGTCGATAGATATAATAATAGCATTAGATAGGGAAATACATTATATTATGTTTTAAATATTTCAATTCTTACAATATATATACTTGATGAACTGTAATATTTTTATCTTTCTGTTGTCTAATTATCGAAGATTATATTAAATAATTTACATATATAGTAATGTATAAATTACCTTATATTATAATTCGATTTTACTATTAGATCTATTATATTATATAATTATTATCATAAGATTTAATAATATTAAATATTAATATTATTATATATAAATAATAAATAAATATAATATATATTAATATATAATTAGTTTAATAATATATATTATTATATTAAATATAATATATTTATAAAAACATATCTCCTGAATATATACGATTTATGAATTTCCATATTTAAGATTTTTATCTAATATATTATATAAGTTTATCTTATATAATATATTTTTTTAAATTATTAATTATCTAGGAAAGAAAATAATGGATTTAAAAAAAAGATTTGGACAGTTGTTACTGAATGGGCAATTATCAAGGCAATTTTTTACCTCTACTTATGATTATTATTATTCATAGTGTTATTGATAGTGTATATGTATTGATAGTGTATATGTATAACCATTTATTAAACATAAATATGATTAGTATCTATATAATAAAAATAAATAAGATTATAAATTATTATTATTCATTTTATTATTTTCTGTAAGTCGATAAATAAAAAAAGGATAGCAGAAATTTATAGTAAAAATCCTATGATAATTGAAAAATATTTATTTATTATTTATTTCATAGTATTATGTATTATTTATAGTATTCCTATTTTACTATTATTTGTTATGATAAACTAAGTCAAGTGACCCCTTTTGGAAATTATATAATAATAAAATAAATCAATCTATAATTATTATTATATATAATTATATATTAATATAATAATAATATTATATTATTATTAATAATATTTTAATATAATATTATAATATTATATATATATTAAATTAAGATGTAGAATTATATTTATATAAATATATTATTAAGAAGTAAGATATTTAATATAATAAATTTTCACCAAAATATCGATTATTATATTGATTAATATAATTATATATATAGATATATTATAAATTTACTACATTTAAATCATTTGTTTTATATTATCTTCAGTATATTCTATTTTTATATATTATTTTTTAGATTTATTTTATTATTATTATATTTAATATTTTATTATATATAATATTATAATATAATTATAAATATTTATTATACAATATATATGAATTAGCAATACAAAAATAATAATTAAATATTATTTAATATTTTATATTATAGTATATATATATAAATATTATTAATTTTATAATATTATAGTCTATATGTATACAATATTAATATGTTTTATATTCCCGAAAAAATTTACATAAGTATTCTTGCCTAATTTATTAAATAATATATTATATTAATATTTATTATATATTATAATAATAATATTATATATTTAATGTAATAATAAAATAACATATTAATATTTATAATATTTTCTAGTGTATATATATTTATTAAATAAATTTTTAAAACATTAAATATTATATATATTATATATAAATATTAAAATCATAATTATTAAATATTAACTAGATATAATCATCTTTTCAAAATTAAAATATAAAAATAAATTTTATATATATGTTACGAATTAGTTATAGTTTTCTTTATATAGTAAATTAAAATATAACTTAGTATGATTAGTTAAATGGTAAAGAGTAAGTGGGTGAGACATAATACCTAATGTTGTAGCAAACCAAATATAAATTAACCAAATTAATAATTATCGGCGAAGTGTTTGAATTAATGAATGCAAGTAAAATATCATGACAGATTTACGACTTCA
>JABUQX010040233.1:25000-28649 GCA_015478945.1 Trachelipus rathkii
ATTCGACAACAGAAACAAGGTTTCACCCACAATGCTATTGTGACAAATTATGCATTTAATAAATGAAATGACTTATTTCGGGCAGCGTCTGTACGTCAGGTAAATACTAATTACAAAAATAGTAATTTAGACAAATTTTCAGATTAACAAGCACAAAACGAAACGTCAATTGGTAAGAAGCACCATAAAAACTGCAATATCAGTAAATTCGCTTTTCTGCTTTTTGAAAAATTGCATTGGTACAATGAATATCTATCTTATTTATTTACTTTTCATTATTTTTGACTGAAAAATTCACCGTTTAATTTATATACTCAATTTAAAGATTATTTACGCATAATGAAGTATCTACCCATAATTGGCAAATGAGGTGGAAAAAATCGCTTTTAACATTAATAGTGAGATATATCATAAATTGCATATTGTGTAATAAGTCTCTCAAGTAATAAGTCAGTGGTCAATAATATTATATTAATAAGGTATAGTGGTTAAAATAGAATGTGAGTATGGTTTAAATGTTAAATGACATGAGATTTTCCACAACTAATGAATAATTAATATAATTAGGTATATAATATTATTAGGTATATAAAAACAAATATTGAAATTTCATTAAAAAACGTCAATTTAAGACACCTAAAACTATTAATAAATTCGCTTTTCTGCTTTTTGAAATTGCATTTCAATGAAACACATTATTTTTTCAAATTGTGAAAATCCCGTAAAAAAACCAATTTTAAGAATTTACCAAATAATTTCAAATGTTGAAATTTAGGAAAAATCGTACTTTTAAGAGTTCTAAATTTGTAATGGGAAAATTTAAGAAAAAGCGTAATTTTAGGAGTTAAATTTTTTTATTAAAACAGGCTTTCACAACTAATGAAATATTTGGTATATAAAAACAAATATTGAAATTTCATTAAAAAACGTCAATTTAAGACACCTAAAACTATTAATAAATTCGCTTTTCTGCTTTTAGAAATTGCATTTCAATGAAACACATTATATTTTTCAAATGCTGAAAATACCGTTAAAAACTCAATTTTAAGAATTACCAAATAATTTCAAATGTTGAAATTTAGAAAAAAATCGTACTTTTAAGAGTTCTAAATTTGTAATGTGAAAATTTAAGAAAAAGCGTAATTTTAGAAGTTTAAATTTTTTTATTAAAACAGGTTTTCACAACTAATGAAATATTTGGTATATAAAAAAACAAATATTGAAATTTCATTAAAAAACGTCAATTTTAGACACCTAAAACTATTAATAAATTCACTTTTCTGCTTTTTGAAATTGCATTTCAATGAAACACATTATTTTTTCAAATGCTGAAAATACCGTTAAAAACTCAATTTTAAGATTTAACAAATAATTTCAAATGTTGAAATTTAGGAAAAATCGTACTTTTAAGAGTTCTAAATTTGTAATGTGAAAATTTAAGAAAGAGCGTAATTTTAGAAGTTAAAATTTTTATTAAAACAGGTTTTCACAACTAATGAAATATTTGGTATATAAAAACAAATATTGAAATTTCATTAAAAAACGTCAATTTAAGACACCTAAAACTATTAATAAATTCACTTTTCTGCTTTTTGAAATTGCATTTCAATGAAACACATTATTTTTTTCAAATGCTGAAAATACCGTTAAAAACTCAATTTTAAGATTTACCAAATAATTTCAAATGTTGAAATTTAGGAAAAATCGTACTTTTAAGAGTTCTAAATTTGTAATGTGAAAATTTAAGAAAAAAGCGTAATTTTAGAAGTTAAATTTTTTTATTAAAACAGGTTTTCACAACTAATGAAATATTTGGTATATAAAAACAAATATTGAAAATAATAAATAATAAAAAACGTCAATTTTAGACACCTAAAAACTATTAATAATGTGTCGCTTATTTGCGTTTTGAAATTGTATTCAATTTAAACACATTAATTTTTTTCAATGCTGAACTAATTACCGTTAAAAACGTCAATTGTTAAGATTTACCAAATAATTTTCAAATGTGTTGAAATTTAGGAAAAATCGTACTTTTAAGAGTTCTAAATTTGTAATGTGAAAATTTAAGAAAAAGCGTAATTTTAGAAGTTAAAATTTTTAGATTAAAACAGGTTTTCACAACTAATGAAATATTTGGTATATAAAAACAAATAATGAAAATTCATTAAAAAAACGTCAATTTAAAACACCTAAAACTATTAATAAATTCGCTTTTTGCTTTTTGAAATTGCATTTCAATGAAACACATTATTTTTTCAAATGCTGAAAATACCGTTAAAAACTCAATTTTAAGATTTACCAAATAATTTCAAATGTTGAAATTTAGGAAAAATCGTACTTTTAAGAGTTCTAAATTTGTAATGTGAAAATTTAAGAAAAAGCCGTTTTTTCTTATTTAGAATGTTAGAAATTTTTATTACAAAACAGGTTTTATCACAACTAATTGAAATATTTAGTATATTAAAAAAAATATTGACAATGTCATATAAAAAAACGTCAACATTTAAGGACAGCCTAAAACTATTAATAAATTCTCTTTTCTGCTTTTTGAAATTGCATTTCAATGAAACACATTATTTTTTCAAATGCTGAAAATACCGTTAAAAACTCAATTTTAAAGATTTACCAAATAATTTCAAATGTTGAAATTTAGGAAAAATCGTACTTTTAAGAGTTCTAAATTTGTAATGTGAAAATTTAAGAAAAAGCGTAATTTTAGAATTTACTAATTAAAACAGGTTTTCACAACTAATGAAATATTTGGTATATAAAAACAAATATTGAAATTTCATTAAAAAACGTCAATTTAAGACACCTAAAACTATTAATAAATTCTCTTTTCTGCTTTTTGAAATTGCATTTCAATGAAAAACATTATTTTTTCAAATGCTGAAAATACCGTTAAAAAACAAATTTTAAGATTTACCAAAGAATTTGAAATGTTGAAATTTAGAGAAACTTCGTACTTTTAAGATTTATTACAAATTTGTAATGTGAAAAATTTAAGAAACAGCGGAATTTTAAGAGTTAAAATTTTTCTTTAAACAGGTTTTCACCATTATGTACTAGTTGATATATAAAAAAAACATTGAAATTCATAAAAACGTCAATTTATGACATCTAAAATTATTAATAAATTCGCTTTTCTGCTTTTCCTGAAATTAGCATTTCAATTGAAACACCAATTTATTTCTTTATCAAATGCTGAAATACCAAGTTAAAAAAACTCAATATTTTAGATTTACACAAATAATTTCCAAATGTTGAAATTTAGGAAAATCGTTCTATTTTAAAGAGTTCTAAATTTGTAATGTGAAATTTAAGAAAAAGCCGACATACTTAAGTAATTTTAGAAAGTATAAAATTTTTATATTAACAACAGAAAGAATATATACCACAACTAAATGAAATATTAATTTTAGTATCATATTAATAAAACCAAAAATATGAATAACTCTTGACATACAAAAACGATACAACTTATAAGTAGAGAACCTAAAAAAAATAAACTTACTTAGATAAAATCGCTTTTCTGCTTTTTAGAAAATCTGCATCTTCAATTTGAAACACATTATCTTTTCCAAAATGCTGAACAATAACAGTTTATTAAAACCTCAATTTCTAAGATATATATAACCATAATAAA
>JABUQX010040234.1:0-10000 GCA_015478945.1 Trachelipus rathkii
TTAATTTAAATTGTGTATCTATCTATCTATCATCTAAAAACGTTCTTCTACTATTCATCTATCTACTATCTATCTATCTATCATCATAACTCCTACTATGCCTATCTATCTACTACATCTTATCTATTATCGTCATTACATTATAGTCGAACTAATCCTACAGCTATCTACGATGCTATCACTTATCTACTACTATCTATCATCTAATCGTATCTATCTACTCTATCTATTACTCAGGTCTCATCATCATCATCATCGATCACCATCATCATCATCAATTCATCATCACATCATCATCATCACATCAACATGAAATTATTATTAGGATATATTATATTAATTATTATTATATGATATTATATATTAATTAGTATATTTATATATAAGTATTATTAGTAATGTATTATAACTAAGTGTAAATAGACTCGTCCTGTGTAAGAAAGCTCACCGTACATGCATAAAAACCGCCCTTAATCCAATTGCTACGCACCAGAAACCGTTCAGAATACAAACACAGAGTTAAAGAAAAATGAGATTTACTTAAGATGATCTGAGCAGGATTTCGTGACGTTGAAGGTAAAGCATTTCTGTTACCTTATATAATATATATATATAAAATTATCAATAATAAATATTATATATAAATATATATATATATATATATATAATAAAACAAATATATATATATAATATAATATAATAATAGTAAATAATGATAAATAATACTATATAAATAATAATATATATATAATATATATATAATAATATATTATAAAAATATAATAATATATATATATATAATAGAGATCAAATATATAAACGACATTATAAAGCAATAATAATTAATAATATTAATAATAATTATATAATTATATAATAATAAACTATTATATTATATCATATTAATACTATAATAATAATATAGTATAATGAATATATATCAAGATATATATATATATATGTAATAATAATCTATAATAAAATATATATATTCATATATATATTATTAAATATATATAAGAATCAGAAGAAGAGAGAGAGAAGAGAGAGAGAGAGAGAGAGAGAGAGAGAGAGGAGAGAGAGAGAGAAGAGAAGAGAGAGGAAGAGAGAGAGAGAAGAAGAACGAGGAGAGATAGAGAACTCGACAAAAATTGCCTCCAGATTTCTTATGGAGAAGGCCACTTACCTCCTAGAAATGAATTCTGCTAAGGTTGTCTGCTCCTACGTTTTCTTATCCCGAAACTCTTGTATGCTTTGTTATTTTCATACACAAACCGACAAAAATTCCCAGACCCCACACTTGTTCATATAGATATATCTATATCTAGTATATATAAATATATATTATTAATATAATATATATATATATATATAGATCATATATATATATATATATATTATATATAAAATAAAGATAATATATATAGATTATATATATATATATAATATAATAATATATAATAAATAAATATAAATATATATAAATATATATAATATATATATATACAATATATATATATATAATATATATTAAATATATAATAAATATATAATATATATATATCTATCTTCTATTTATTATATTTTATAATTTTTCTTGCAAGTTGTGAAGGCTCGCTCGGAGGCCTAAAACAAGTAGAAACTTTCGAACGCTTTATTTTGCCTCCAAGACGAGAAACGAATGAAGCCATTTCAATCCACCTTCCTCAAAACTGAATGAATTAAACGACATTTATATATATATGAAATATATATATATATTAATATTAAGAATATATATAATATAATATAAATATATAATATTAATAGTATGATATAAAATAATAATAATGATATATTATTAATATAATAAATAGCTATAATATATAACGTAATTATATATATATATAATATAATAAATAATAATATAATATATATATATATATATATAATAATATATATTAATATAAATATATATATAAATAGTATAACATATTAATATATAACTATTACTAATACCTATTATATATAATATACTATAATATATATAATAGTATTATATATAAATATAATAATATAGCTTATACAAATGTAGGCTTCTCTTCTTCATCGCAGAATATTAGATAATATATATAATATATACACTATATAAAATATAATAGTATATATATATAGATAAATAATATTATATATAGTCTATATATATATATCATACATAATATAATATATATTATATATATAGTATGAATAAAGTAATAAAGTGAATATAATGACATGTATATACTATATAGATATTTTTTTTATTATTTTTTTTTGACAGGAAGGAATATCGGACAACATCGCAAAGCCCTATTCAAGAGGGGTGTTTCATGCCTCAGAAATTCAACAACGCAATTACGCAGATGACACAGACGCGGCTTTAAGTAGGAGATTAATTATATTCAGCAGAAAACACAGAAGAGAATTCAGCAGAACAGATGTGGCAGGAAAGAAAGGAGGCACCGCAGCGAACTAGTCGGAGTTGCTAACATCCAACACAAACACATTGCCGACACAGCACCCGTGCTGGCGAGGCGTCCTTAAAGGGGGCGCACCGCGAGTGGAAAGCCTCCCTCGAGCCCTGCCGCTACGGTACCTAAGAAAGAGATAAAGCACCAACATCGGCGCAAAGATAGAGGGTCAAGTGAACAGAAAGTACATGGACATTAAAGTCTCTTAGCCTTGACTCGACCCTACACAAAACCGGTGAAACCTGAGCCCCCCCGATATGAGAGCAGCACCTGGCATACAGGGGATAGACCCTGTATAAAATGAAGGAACTGTGACGAGGAAAAAAGACGCAGCTCAAAAGGAACTCCCAGTTGCTTTGAGGCCCGCTAGCAACCATGTGATGTGAGGTTTCCAAGAGAATTTTTGTTTATGTTAAGCCAAGGATTTATATGTCAAATAGAGACGAGAGAACCGTCGGAAAGAGATAGGAAAGTTAGAAGGTGTCTAGAGAGGGAGTTTGTAGAAGTTGTTTTAAAGAATTAAATTCACAAGTGCGACGACCCCACGCGGAAGAGTCCTATCCAATGGTCAGTCGAGAAGGAGTCGGAAAGATAAAACGAGAGGCAATCCTAGAAGTAAAAGACTAGCAGAATTGATAATGAGTGATCATGACTAACAGAACTGACTATTGATAATTGACGAAACAGAACATTATACGGAGGAAGATCAGTAATGATGTTGGATAGAAAGTAGGAGAACAAGACAGAACCCTGAGGCAACACCACGATTGACAGAAAAGGAGAAGAAGTCGCCACATCAACAACACGCCGAATGAGCGATTTAAAGAAAAGCTAGATCAACAAGTAAGGCAAAGAAAGGAGGAATACCAAAGAGGGAGCGGGAGAGCGAGTGACGCGTGCCAGATACCCGGTCAAATCTTTGATAGTCAAGCGCTCACCATACGCAAAGCATCCCCCGTAGATGTCCTGAGGGTGGAATCCCATACCGTTAGATAGAAAGTAAATCACCAGTAGACGCCGGCGCCGAGAATGACGTACTGACGGAAAGAAGGGAATGAGATTACAGAGGATCTAGAAATGAGAGTTGAGAAAGGGTTCAAAGATCTTAGATAAGATCTTAGATAGAACTATAGGGCGATAGTACGAAGGACAGAGCGGCGCCTTTTCGAAATAGGTGACAAGCGCGCTCCAACCACGGAGGGAAAAGTGCTAGTATTGGAGGCATGAGAGAATAAGTCGAACGAAAGGAGCGCCAGCACGGAAGCAACACCCCCAAACTCGGGGCAGGAGTGCCATCCGGCGACACGCGCCTCCTAACGTGTCATAAGATTTGCAGGAGCCCCGCACCCGACAAATTTGCTATCTCAGGCAAAGCATAGCACAACCGAGAGGGAAGGAGGATGAAGACGGAAGCCAGAACGCTCCAGGGTGAGTTAGACTGAAAATAGAGGCGAAGAGATGGCCTGTCAGTTGAGAGTTAGCAACAGAACCAACAGTCGAATAGAGGGGAAAGGTAGATTTACAGAAGTTGTTTGAGATTTTTTTGGCAAGAGGCCATAAAATTTTATCAGTAGGAGAACCAAGGAGGTTACTGCACTTTCGTTTGAAATGAAAGTCCGCTTCTCGTCGAAGAGTATCACCGCAACGATTTCTAGCTGAAATAAAATTAGCGAGAGTGTAGAGAAGCGAAATTTCCACCCCGAACGCATTGTCTAGCCTGAAATGGCCAGAGAGAATTACGATCGACCTGGATTATGGAGGAGAGAAAGATTATCGGAAGAAGGACTAAACCTGCTCATGCCATAACAAAGCTCACAGCCTGTCGGAGAAGCCGTCGAAGCATCCCCAGAGAAAGCAGGTCATTCCAGATTAGTTAGCGAAAACAGCGCAAAGCCCCCAGATGCGGCCCGAGCACAGTGCCAGAAAACCGCACCAGCAGATGGAGCCTTTGGAGAGAAAGTATTGAAAATTAAAGATATAAGGTGTGGTCAGATTACCAATAGGACGCAGGTGGTGATTTTATAGAGAGAAGGGACTATGGCTGAAACATAGGTCAAGTTGGTTCCAAAGAATGGTTCAGAACGATCCGGAATGTGGTTGGTCTTTAACTAGTGTCTCCAGATGTAAGAAAATGCCTGAAGTATTCGCCTCCTCACCGCACCGTAAATCAGTATGAGAGATGCCAACATCAGTGTTGTGTAATGAAATCCCCTTAGATAAAGGACCTGCAGTCTTGATGAGAAGCATACATCTCGTGAAGAAGTAGTAAGATACAAAAAAGGCGGAAAATCTTCTTTAGGAAGAGACATAAGAACGCACGAGTATGAGTAGTAGAAGACGAAAGATGAACCACGAACATCGAAATTAGGTGATTCGGAGAATTCAACGAGACGTGTTACTGGAGCTGATGTAACAAGGCACAAGTACCCACCAATAAATAATAATATATAGATATAAATATATAATAATAACTATATAATATATATTAAATAAAAAATATATATATAATATATATCTATATTATATATATGTATGTATAAATATTATATATATATATATAGTTATAATATATATAGATATATATAATTAATATATATATATATATATAATATATATTATCAATAATATACTATATTTATATCTATTTATAATATCAAATATATAATATATATTCATAAAAGAGGAATAAATATATAATAATAATTATAGTATAATAATAAATTATAAGATAATATATCATTATATATAAATATATATAGTATAAATAATATTATATATATATATTATATAATAAATATAATATATATCAATGATAAAATATATATATATATAATATATATATATAATAAATATATATTATACAGTATATATACATATATATTAATTAATAGATAAATCACTATATATTATATATAAGTATATATATATATAGTATATAATATAAATATAATAATATTAAATAACATATAATACAGTAATATATATATAATATATAATATTATATTAAACATGTTATCTATATTAATATATAATATAATATATATAATATATTATATATCTATATATAATATATAGATATTAATAATATAATATATATATTATATATGATATATAATATACAAAATATATTATAAATATATATATCAAAATATATATATATAGATATAATATATATATAATTATATAAATACTTTATTATATATATATATACTATAGATATATATATATATAATGTAATATATATAATAATAGTATATCTATATATTAAATAAATATATATATATATATATATATATATATATATATATAAATATAAGAGAAATATAGTATTAATATATATTAAAAGTTAAAATAATAATAAATATATATATAATAATTATTATATATATATATATATATATATATATATATAATATATAAATACTAATAAATTTCATTATAGTTATTACCTTTTTAATTATATCTTGATCTTCCTTTTTTTTTTTTTTTTTTTTTTTTGCACGCCTATAGAATGTTATCTAACCTCTAAATTTCATTTAGAGCTTGGGCTGGAACACCTAAACATAGGGTATTAGAACATTAGAACATTGGAAATAAAGAGACCAGTAAGAAGCCACATGAACTTCCGCGACGTCCATCCTTCGCAAATAGAACCAATCAACCCAAACAGTTCATGCAAATCAAAACATAAAGCACCCTCAAGCTTGTCATACATAACATAGTATAGCAACAAGTAAAAATACTCATCGCAAAATCCACAAAGACGCCTAGGCTTGCCATAACTACTAGTATACACAAAGTTACCACTAGAGAAAAACTATAGCTAAAGTAACAACGCTAACCACACACAAGCTTATAACTTGTGATAGTCATGGAACTCATGACTATGCAGTTTGGACTAATACTACTGTACTTAAAATCCCAATTTTGGCCTAGTCAAAATATACTTACTGATAACTCAACCCTACTATATACTATCATCTTTACTAGTATAACTCAAGTTTTGTCGCACTCAAGGAACCACCTCTGTGGCCAAACATTTTCAAAAATAACAACCTTTACTCGAATGAGAGGCTTTCTTTATCCAAGATTGCATGCCTTCTGTCTCATTTTCCTACGTGACCCCCGTCTCCGCCTTCGTGGTCGGCTATGTGAGAATTATTGGTCTCGTATTATCAAATGATAAAATTTGTAGATTGTATATTCCCTTCGAGAAATCGCCTTTCAACCGAGAAAACATCCTAGCTCTTTAAAAGCTAAAAAAACTTCTTCTCAAACCCAGAAATCATCCTTGTTGCGCTACATTGCACTCTCTCAAAAATACAAGTATTTGTTTAAATAAGGGGCTCAAACTGTGCACATATCTAAAAGTGATTTTTCATATAAGCGTTACTAATAATTCGCTTCCTATAGAACTGACACGCGATTATTATAGCCGAGCATTTGATTAGCTTATATCCTGATTTCAAACATGTGATAAGCTAGTTCACAATTCTGCTATAATCACAACTAAATATTTTTCTTGGTCACAGACACAAGCCAATCCCCATTCATTGTAGTAAAACTTTTATGACTAGTGGTTTTTCACTGGAGTGTCTGGCAACCAACGTTTCCGCGCCCACTGCATGTTCCACTATTATTTTTCGCAACACACCGCAATCTTATAATGTAAATATTCACCGCAACCGCACCGCCGCAGCACGTAAAGCAATTCTACTTAGAAAAACCGCACCTAACCGCAATAAAATGAGCGCGCAAACCTAATCTACGGAGTTTAATATGAAGACAAATGAGATGCTGCAACATGGCAGAAATCTATATGCTTACTACAAGCCGGAGGGAAGGCATTGAGAAACATACCCACCCCCCTTCTCTCTCTCACTCTCCTAAACATCCCACACAGGTGATCTTCTCTCTCTTCTATCCTCCTACCTCTCTCTCTCACGGCGTTGTCAATTATCTTGCCGAATGCTACCAGTTAGAACTCCTGACTGCACAATTATTCCAGACTTATCACCAGATTTCCAGGCCCTTTTATGCAACAAACGAACTATTATTAACTGCATATTAATTAATACCTATTATATAATTAATATGATCATATTATAATGATATTATTATTATATATTCATTGATTATTATATATATTATTATTAGTATTATTATATTATGATTATTATTATATTAATATATTATATATTATATTATTATATTATTATTCTTCTCTTCTTCTTCTCTTCTTCTTCTGCTTCTCTTCTCTCTCTTCTCTCTCTTCTTCTTCTTCTTCTCGTCTTCTTCCTTCTTCTTCTTCTCCTTCTCTTCTTCTTCTTCTCTCTTCTTTGCTTTCTCTCTTGCTCGTCTCTTTTCTTTCTTCCTTTCTATTCTTTATTTCTTTATTCTTCCTCTTAATTAGGATTATATATGTATTAAATATATTATTAACATTATAATTTTCCAAAAAAAAAATATGCTACTAAATGGCAAATTCATATTTCTCATTATAAATTAATTATTGAGTGGTTATCAATTGAATTTTATCATAATTAATTAATTATTATTATAGTATATATTATATATAATATTATTATTATCATATTTATATTATTAATATTATAGTAATTATTATATATACCAATTATCATTACATTTATCTTATCATATCAGTACAATTTCATTATATATTATATTTTATATTATCTATTTTATTATTTTATAATAATTTATTGTATATTATTTATTATTTTTTAATTTATTAATTAGTATTATTAGAATTATATATTATTATATATCTATATTCTATAATTATTATATATATTGTCATAAATTTATTTTCAAATGAATCTTTAATTATATAATTCCTATAATTCTCAATAATTGTATCATTAATTTATATATGATATTATAATTATTAATATTATTATTATATATATTAGTAAGTGATTATGTATAGACTATTATTATATATTTATTTTAAATATTATGATTATCCTAATGATAATAATTTATTATTATGTAATTGAATATTATTATATATTATTGATTATTATTATTATATTGATTATTATATTAATTATTATATTATAATTGATTATTCTTATTAGTTAAGTATTCTTAAATAAATCCTCGATTTTAAACAGTAGAGTTATTGAGGGAGCAAAAATTAAAAAGCGTAGTAACAAATTTCAATTAAGATTCATAAGTACAACAAATTGCATGTATTTATAAGAAAGTTCAAAAGAAAACATTTATAAACTCCCTTAAAATAAATACAAAATTTAATAGAGATAAAATGTAATAATAATCCCATATCAATCTATGATAGTAAAAAACTAATTATATAGTATATAATTATATATATGTAATTAGCGTATTTTTTATAAGTGCGTTTGCCTCCAGAGCGCAAAAAATCAATATAATTAAAAAATGGGTTATTTTTTAAAAAAAAATTAGGGTAACATACATAAAGTTAAAATGGGGTTAACACTAACGCTAACGTAACCAGACCTTATACCGTAAAAACCTGAACTTAAACTAAACCTAACCAAACTTAACTAAAATAAAATCTAACCTTAATAATAACCGGAGTCAACCCACTTATAAATGTCCAATATATATAAGATTTATATATATAGATAATATATAATATATAATATAATCCATATATATAGTATATTAAATATATAATAATATATATATATATTATAATTATATATATAGTATATATAATTATATATAAATATATTATATATAATTATATAAAATTATATAATATATACAACTATATTATTATTATATAATCTATTTATATATATATAAGTTACTAATACGTTAATATATAAATAGATAAATATATATATATATATATATATATATAGTATATATGATATATATATAAATATATGATAATAATATATTTATCTAATAAATAGTATATATTTAAATATAAAGTAATAATTATATATATATGAAAATAATTTTTATTTTCTTTGCAACTGAGAAAATATACTGTTGTGCCTATCATCCCCAAAGGAAAAATAAAAGAGTTGCCCCGGCACTTTCGTGTATTTATACACCATTAAAAAAGGTTAACACTTGAGGGTGTGTTGGTAAAATTTAAAACGAAAGCGCGTGTAACTTCTTATTCCTTTGTCTGGTTTGGTTTGTACACAATATATAGTAAATATATAATACTATATTAAATTATAATATAATATAATATAATTATATATACTATAAGATAATATATATTAATGAAATGATATCTAATAATATATAATGCTTTTGCAGTTATGCTATCTTATTGCATGCATAAAATATATATAAATAATAAGAATATAGCATAATATATAAAGTATTAATATATAATATATATACATAAATATTAAAAAAATATATAAATATATAGCTATAGACTATAAATATAACTAAGAGATATATAGAATTGTGATAAATATCAAGATCTGCAAGAAATAAGCATACACTCAAAAGAAAATAAACTAAATATTAAAAAA